>ML263218.1:0-26683 GCA_005239495.1 Nicotiana undulata | reverse complement strand
CGGACTCCGCTCAAGCTTCCATTCAACAACCGTCCCGGGGTTAAGTGCTACAGTGCGGCCATGTACTTTGGCAGAGATGCAAAGGACTTATCCCAGTTACCGTAGACAATTTCAAACGCTCGTTTGCGCCCGAGAAATGCCTTTCTTTTCGTAATGGTATGGCCATATTCCTGGTGGACTGATGTAATGCACTCTTTGATTTTATACCTTATGGACGCTTCGAGGTGCGGAATAAGTACAAGAGAAATCAAGTCAATATCCAAGTTGAAACGATTCCCGTTGAATGTGTCCATTTCGCATGTGTGTGTGGGAATGTATTTACCTACTTTCCACATACCTGTCTTCTTCTTGGTCGCACGCAACATCCAATGACATGGCCAAAACCACATGCGGAAAACAACCTTGTATACCAACGGACTTGACTCCCATACCTGCATCTAACGACACTCTTTTACGTTGTGCATTTTACAAGCCCTGCTTACGCGCGCTTTATCAGGAAAAAGCATGCCCTTTGCTTGCACCGTTGGTCTAGACTCATCCCATATTGCTGTCCGGATTTCATCAAAATCCCTTGTGAGAGCTTCCACATCCGGCATGCTTGGCAAGTTATCAATGCAAGGAATCTCCCTTGAATGAAACGGCACTTCGGACTCGTACACTCTTCGTCTAGGGGGGTGGGGGTGGGGGGTGGAGCATACTCTCTCTTCAAATCAGGTCCTTCTTCCTCATCCTCCTCATCACCATCCTCACGAGGAAAGGGTGCCTCGTCTCCGGATTCATCGGCATTGTCGTCGTAATCACTGTTCTCTTCCTCACTCTGTGCATCTGCCAGATCCTGATTTAATACGTCGTATTCGGGCAATTGAGTGAGTACGGGTGGTTCAACTTGCTCGTTTTCACCGCACAACCAACAAAAATATAAGCTATTGAAATTAATAAATACTTTCCATATAGCTATATCACTTCACTTACTAGTCGTACTGTGATGAAATTCCATGATGGGCGTTTTCAATTAGGTGATGACTCCCGGATGGACCACTTGTAAAATTCATATCCGGCCGATACCCCCTGTTAAATATAGAGCGTTAATACAAATTCAATACACCAAAAATGTATATCGTAACACAAATGAAAATTGAAGTTTACCACTCGTCTTGTGAATTATGGAAAGCAGGGGATAAATTATTTTCTCGCTGCTCATTCGTCGGCGGTGATAAGTTTAAATCAAGGAAAACTCTTTCATCTGGAACCTGTCCGGCAAAAACTGCTCCAGAATAACCACCCGATGACTGGGGGTTATCCCTACTACGCGCAACCTCATTTTTGGGAACGTCTTCGACCTTGACGTACATCTCCAACATTGTGATTACAAGAAATTCCCGGCATTCATCCGGAGTACTCAGAAAATCCCTCAAAGTTTCATCATCGTCGATGTTAAACTCCGAGAAAAAAGCAACCCCTTGCGGAGTGACGGAATACGGATATCTTCCGGTTACTTTAAGTATCATTGGACGTTTCCTCACACTCATTTTTTTGCATAACAATGATATCAATTTATCGTACTCCATTGTAAGTGGCAATTTAACATGACACTGTGCAGGTAAACTGTACCTCACAGAGTTATTCTCCATCACAACCTCACCCCCCTATAGAATGAAACTCTTATTCTAGGCTCTTCAGACATAATGAAAAAATGCTGAAGAATTTAACAACAAGAAACGTTTGAACGGGAGTTACAATATTTTTTGAATGAATTTTCCTACAATCCTAACCCCTTTAGAAATATACTAGTATTATAAAGTAAGTAGTAGTAATTTGATGGTTTCTAAAACTGAAAGCGGAAATTTCATTCAAATAAACCCCTATATAAAAAGAAATAGGAAAATAAATGAAAACAGAGGGGGAAAAAAGGAATAAAACCAACAGCTGGTTGAAAATGAAATGTTTTACGGTAGGTCTCTTCAAAATTTTCAGTACTTTAATTTCTTATGAAATTATCTTCCTTGCTGTCCTTATTTTGGATCGTATGATGAGGTATCGAATGACTAAAGCAAGTGAAACCAACTTTGTCTCGTACAGGTGCCTAGAATTCCATGTATTATTTTTGGTTTTCATGAAGTTATTTATCAATAATTTAAGAATTATGATTAAAAAAAATTACAATGATTTAACTGAGAAAAATAAGTGTTTGTTGTGCTGTCAATCTCGAGTTGAATGTGACTTATTTGTTTTATTTTTCAATTAAGAAAACAAAGATCATAACTTCTTTATTAAGAAGAAATGATGATGAAAACGCAACTAAAGAACACCGCTGAACACGATTCTTATGTCCTTACTACGTTTTCAATTCCCAGAATCAAACAAGTAAGATCGTTCCTTTTTTGGATCTTAATTGTCATCAGACACTCATCAGAGAGATTCCTCTTAGTTCGTTGTCGGTTAAATTAAATCCAACACTTTCGACGTGAAACATTAATTTATGCGTAAAAATTATTATAATTATAATAAATAGTAGTAATAGATATGAGCTCATAAACATAATAGGTTCAACACTATAAACTTTAAGTGTTTGAACCCATAAAATTAAAATTTAAGATCCGCCTGAACCACTATGTAATTACGAATTTCACGGAACTTAATAACCTTACTTAAATTGTGTAGTTGTGTTAAAATATTCACTTACTACACATAAATAAGCGATGCAGAACCTAATAAGTAAAAAAAATTATGATCTAGAACTCATAATTCATAAACTAACTCCGTCCTTACTTGCATGGGCGGATTCAAAATTAAGTTCACTATCAAGTCAAAAACATATATATGCTAAACATCAAAGAGAAAAATTAATGATCTGAGTTCGTCATCGTCGTTATCGATGCACTACATTAACATAGTAAAATATTTTACCAAGATATAATTCTTAGAAATTTAGCCTTAGAAAAGAAGTAAAAAAACTTTCTCTCATCTTTAGTTACATGGCTTGCATCAGTTTTAACCAATAAATTAAGGAAACCTGGTTTAGTTTAGGAGTTAGGTAATACAACCATAAATAATGTAGTAGGTACTAGGTAGGACACGATTAAAGAAGAAGGAACACACAAAGGTCACTGGCAGGTAATATACGAACAAGATGTGGAAAGCAGAAAACGAGAAATTAAAGAAGGTGAAAAAAGTAGGATAGTGGAACAAGAAGAGGAATCGAGGAAACCAAAGTTAGCATAAATCTCACGACTTTTTCAAGCACATGCCCCTTGTAAATAAACTCAAAGCCAACTTTAATTTCTACCTCCAAAAGAAAGAAAAAGGATAAAGAGTGAAAGTAAATCGAAACTACTGTATACATGGAGTGATCAATTTTGCAGATATGTCATTAGCTTTTCGCATTAAGTTAATAGTAACAGGACCATAAAGGTAGATATAATAGCATTTTAGGAAAATAACGCTCAAGGATGCATGCATCTTTGATTCTGTCCATAATTATACAATTCATTATTATATTGTTACTCACTAATGCTAATTGATTTTTTTGGTTGTTTGGTCAGGATTCATCAGGAAACTAGAAGATGTCAAACTGTACTCATTTGCTCTACCCCAGCCCCAGGAGAGAATAAGTTGTCTTTAATTCTAAATGTGACAAGATTCAACCTCTATTTGGCCCATTTTCCCGTTTGCCAATAAGCAGTGGACTGCAAAATCATGGTACCTTTCAATACAACAACAACAACTATCCAGTAAAGTCTCACAAAGTGGGGTCTGGGGAGGGTAATGCGTACGCAGATCTTACCCCTATCCCGAAAGAGCAGAGAGGCTGTTTCCAATCGACTCTCAGCACATGAAAATAAAAACAAGAAAAGAAAAGACAATTCATTAGTAACTCCAGCAGAAATCGTAGAAATAGTAACCTACGCATGGAAATCATAAAACAAATGACATGCAATGATATTAGCCAGAAACTATCGTCCGGGAGCTCAATAAAATCCGCAAGCCATCTATGGTAAACCCTATCCAACCCCTCCTCACCCCGGTAGTGAAGTAAGAAAAGCTCTAGTACCCCCTATCCTACAACCCTGATGCTTGACCTCCAGAACTTCCTATCAAGTACCATGTCCTCAGTAATCCGCAGTCTTGCCATGTCCTGCCTAATCACCTCTCCCCAATACTTCTTTGGCCGCCCTCTACCTCTTCTCGAGCCCACCACCGCCAGCCGCTCACACCTCCTCACCGGGGCATCAAGGCTTCTCCTCCGCACGTGCCCGAACCATCTGATCCTCGCTTCCCGCATCTTCTCATCCACCGGGGCCATGCCCACCTTCACCCGAATATCTTCATTCCTAATCCTATCTATCCTAGTGTGCCCGCACATCCACCTGAGCATCCTCATCTCCGCCACCTTCATCCTCTGAATATGGAAGTTCTTAACTGTGATGACCCAAAAGGTCATCCCGCGTAATCTTAGCTAAATCTGTGTTCCGAGGTCATGAAAGCCTCCTTTTATCTCACCTCGATGTGCGTGCATAGCCCAGGCGCGTAGCCGAGAAGCCGTTATGTGGAAAAATTGATAAAATGATGATTTTATAATAATTATTTGAATAAAGTTGACTTTGGTCAACATTTTTGGTGAACGGACCCGGACCCGTGATTTGACGGCCCCGGAGGGTCCGTAGGAAAATATGGGACTTGGGCGTATGCCCGGAATCGAATTCCGAGAAATGAATTTTTAAAGAAAATTATTTTCTGAAAAATACAATGATTTTTGAAAATGAAATTGGATGAGAAACCTGTGATATCGGGCCCCTATTATGGTTTTGGAGCCGGTACAAGTTCGATATGACTTATATGTGTTATCTGTGAAATTTGGTAAGAAACAGACTTCGTTTGACGTGATTCGGATCAAAAATGGAAAATTTAGAAGTAATAAAAAATTTCATTAATTTTGAGGTTTAATTCGATGTTTATGATGTTATTTTAGTGGTTTAATTACTCGAATACGTCTGTAGGATGTTTTTGGGGTTGAGTGCATAGTTGGTGTTGAGCCCCGAGCGCTCGGGTGAGTTTCGGGTAGGTGTCGGAGTGCAAAAACATAGGAAAAATCTGGTGTGAGTGCATTTTGCTGGTGTCTAATGTTATGCGATCGTATAGTTCCTCCCGCTATCGCATAGTGTAGTGTGAGAGGAGGAGTTCTGTTTCTCTATATGATCGCATAGTCATGTCTGCGATCGCATAGGGGTATAGGAGAGCTGGGGGGGGAGGGGGTTGATGTTCAGTGCGACCACATCTAGTTGTCTGCGATCGCGTAGGGTGGAGTCTGTAGAGCTGTGCGATCGCACTGTCTTCTTCGCGATTGCGGAGCTTAAGAACCAGTCCTCTATGCGATCACAACCCCTTCTTCGCGATCGCATAGACCAAAACGCCCAGTTATTTTTAAGTGTCAAAAGTAGAATGCTATTACGGGATATTGGCCATTTTTCATAAACCCCTTCTTCTCCAAAGCTCCTAGGCGATTTTGGAAGCAATTCCTCACCATAACCTCTTAGGTAAGTAATATTCAACTTGTTTCCTTCCATTTTTCATCAACATCTATTAGATTATAGGCCTAAAATCATGAAAACAAAGGTAGAAATTGGGGGTTTGGGTAGAGTTAGGGCTTTTTGATTATTTGGGAATTTGACCTCATTTTTGGGTCAGATTTCAAAACAAATTATATATTCGGGCTCGTGGGGGAATGGGTGATCGGATTTTGGTCCGAACCTCGTGTTTGGACCAAGCGGGCCCGGGGTAGATTTTTGAAAATTTGGGAAGAATGATGGAAATTCTATAATTAAGCTTTGGAATTGAATTGTTAAGCAATTATTGATGTTATTGAGTCAATTATGTCTAGATACGATTGATTTGGAGTCGGTTTTGAAAGGAAAAGCGGTGCTAGAGGCTTGATTTGGATTCTTGGAGTCGAGGTAAGTGTTTGGCCTAACCTTAACTTGAGGGAATAGGTGTTGAGTCATACGTGCTACTTGTATATTCCATGTTCAATGTATAGGTGAGGTGACGAGTACCTATATATTATTGTCAAGCATGCCGGTGAGTCGGTTTTGATGTTATACGTGTTTTTCTTCGATATTCACTGTGTTATGAAGTAGATTCCATTTTGGAAGTTATTCAATTGTTGAAAATACTTGGTTGAGAACCCTTTGGTATATTGTTTCGGTCGAGGATTATTTTTAGTAAGTTGTATACTTGAGCGAGGTTGGTTATAGTTGTGTCCCTTACTGAGACGGTATTATTTTGTTGTTGTTCCCTTGCCGGGGTGTTGTAATTTATGCTTCATGCTGTTAATTCCCTTTCCAAACTGTTGTTTGATATTGATTGGGTGAGGAAGAGTGTAAAGCACGAAGGGTGATGCCGTGTATTCATTTATTCATTGCATGGTGAAGATGAGAGTAAAAGCACGAAGGGTGATGCCGTGCCATGATTTTACATTTAAATGCACGAAGGATCATGCCGTGCCCATTTATTTATTCATTGCATTGTGAGGATGAGAGTAAAAGCATGAAGGGTGATGTTGTGCACTTGTTTTTGTGAGGATGAGAGTAAAGCACGAAGGGTGATACCGTGTACATATTTGCTTTGTGTTGTTACTTACGGTTGACATTTATTTGTTTGTACTGTTGCCTTGTTCAGTTATTCAATATTGTTTTCCCCTTGTTCCCCAGTATGTGTTTCCCTGTTCTATTGTACTTAATTGTTTATTTCCTGTCATTTCCTGTTATATAGTATTGAATTGCACAGGTATTTTGTGGTTTGTCGTGTCTAGCCTCGTCATTACTTCGCCGAGGTTAGGCTCGGCACTTACTCAGTACATAGGGTCGATTGTACTGATGCTACACCTACACTTCTTTATGTTGTGCAGATTACGGAGCCGGACCCAGTGGGCATTGATCAAGGGAGTATCCTTGAGTCCACAGGCGACGTTGAGGTAGTCCCATAGACGTTCGCGGGCCTTGGCGTCACCTCCTTTATCTCTCTTTTCCTGTCTTTTCATGTATTTCTGAGACAGTAGCTCCTTGTTTATTCAGACTTGTATTTGTAGTAAATCTTAGACATGTCCGTGAAGGTTGTGACACCAGATTTTGGGGAAATTATTATAGACGAGTAATACTGTTTAATCAAACTGTTAGATTTCATTTCTTCCGCGCTTTGATTCTAATTTTTCTTGAATCTCGCTGTTAATTGCTAAGTAATAAAGGAATAGACTAGAATGACTGGTAACATTGGCTTGTCTAGTGGGTTCAACGTTAGACGTCATCACGGTCCCGACGATGGAATTTCGGGTCGTGACATTAACTGGCCGACACTCTGCCCCATACAACATGGCCGGTCTAACCACAACTCTATAAAACTTACCCTTGAGTTTCGGTGGCACTTTCTTGTCACACAAGACTCCTGATGCAAGCCTCCATTTCATCCAGCCCGCCCCGATACGATGAGTGACGTCCTCGCCAATCTCTCCGTCCCCCTGAATCACCGACCCGAGGTACTTGAAGTTGTCCCTCTTGGGGATGACCTGAGATCGAAGCTTCACGTCCCTGCCTACTTCACTCGACTTGGCGCTAAACTTGCACTCCAGGTACTCTATCTTAGACCTGCTTAATTTGAAACCCTTGGACTCGAGGGTCTGCCTCCAGACCTCCAGCCTCTCGTTAACACCGACTCTCGTCTCGTCAATCAGAACTATGTCATCAGCAAATAACATACACCATGGCATATCCCCTTGAATATGGTGTGTCAGTGCATCCATCACCAAGGCAAATAGGAATGGGCTAAGCGCAGATCCTTGATGAAGCCCCATAACCACCGGGAAATGCTCTGAGTCGCCTCCTACCGTCCTAACCTTAGTCTTAGCTCCATCGTACATGTCCTTGATCGCTCTGATGTAGGCTTCCGGCACACCCTTTGCCTCCAGACATCTCCACAGCACCTCCCTAGGGACCTTGTCATACGCTTTCTCCAAGTCAATAAACACCATGTGCATGTCCTTCTTCTTATCCCTGAACTGTTCCACCAATCTCCTAACAAGGTGGATAGCTTCCGTAATGGAGCGACCCGACATGAAACTAAACTGGTTGTCGGATATATACGTCGTCTTCCTCACCCTCGCCTTAACCACCCGCTCCCAGACTTTCATGGTATGACTTAGTAATTTGATACCCCTATAGTTGTTACAACACTGGATATCACCTTTGTTCTTATACAAGGTCACCACTGTACTCCACCTCCACTCCTCCGGCATCCTCTTAGTCTTAAAAATTACATTGAACAACTCAGTCAGCCACTCCAATCTTGTCCTACCCACACATTTCCATAACTCAACCGGAATTTCGTCCGGCCCGGTCGCGCTACCCCTACTCATCCTACGCAACGCCCCCACGACCTCCTCCACCCTAATACGCCTACAATACCCAAGATCACGACGACTCTCCGAATGCCCCAGCTCCCTTAGCTCTATATTCCGATCCCCCTCCTCGTTAAGAAGACCACAAAAGTACGACTGCCACCTCTGCTTAATCTGAGACTCCCCCATCAATACTCTACCATCCTCGTCCTTGATGCACCTCACTTGGTCTAGGTCCCGAGCCTTCCTCTCCCTCGCTTTAGCCAACCGAAATAACCTCCTGTCCTCGCCTTTTCCCCCAATTCCTCGTACATACGACCAAACGCCGCATTCTTGGCCTCTGAGACCGTCGGCTTCACCCCCTTCCTCGCCACCTTGTATCTTTCTCTGTTCACTCTCCTCTCCTCCTCGCTTGTGCTCCGTGCCAACTCCGTGTATGCTACCTTCTTTACCTTCACTTTTTCCTGAACTACATCATTCCACTACCAGTTGCCTTGATGTCTGCCTGAATAACCCTTCGCTACCCCTAGCATATCCTCGCCGCCTCCCGCACAAAATTCGCCGTCGTCGTCCACATAGCGCTCGCGTCCCCAGTACTCCTCCAAGATCCACTATCTGTCTCTATGATATGCCAATCAGGATAGAGTTGCTTTTGTCATTTCCCAAAATATTAGAAAGCTTATATAGTTTGTTTTATTGATAGTACTGATTCCCAATATTATTGTCGGGTATATGAAATTTCGAAAGTAAGAGAAATTTGTGAATTTTTTAGGGATGAGATAAAGTTATAATTAAGTATGAAATGTAAATATAAATATATTCATTATTGCTCATACTTCGCAAATCGATCACCGATGCTACCATACTCGTAAAATTTTGTGATAATAACTGTCATTTGATGTAACAGCAGAATAATAGTAAGGGACAAGTTTTGTAAATGACTTATTTTGTTTCTCCTGTCCATCAAAATTGTTCAAAATATATTGGTTTTTGTATTAGTAACTCTTGCAGAATTTAATATTTTGGCACTTTTCAAAAAAAAAAAAAAAAATTTCAAACACTTCAAAATTTCAAATATCATTCCATTAACTATACTTCCTAATATAATTAAATGAAGTTTACCACAAGCTAAACTTTGATCGAACTTTTTTGGTCAAATGAAATTCTGATCATTAATTCAGTATCTTTACATATAATTCATATATCATAACAGTTAAAATGAATATGCTAAACCTTGACCAAGTCAAGATGATGTAACATAAAACGTGATATGGAAAGATCATAAAATTTGTTAATAAAAGTAATGTTGAAGTTTAGCTTCATCGATTTAAGAAAATAAAAAATAAAAAATAAAAAAGGAAATAGAAATTGTTTGTTTGTAACTGTTCTCTACTCTTCCGTTTCCCTTGTACACTTGGTGTCCTACTTCTTTACTCAACAAACTCCACTCTTTTCTTTCCCCTACTTCATCAAAATTCTGTTGATGGTGCTTTTGATCTGAGACAGTTTTTGAAAAAAAGGCGAAAGAACAAGTTTAAAGAAAGATGGGAGAGAAGCCTGAAGTGTTGGATGCTGTTTTAAAAGAGACTGTTGATTTGGTAATGGATGTTTATGTAGTGGGGGGACTTTCTATTTTTTTTCTTCCTTCTTTGATAGTTTTTTTATGTTTCTTTTTTTGCAGGAAAACATACCTATTGAGGAAGTTTTTGAGAATTTAAGATGTACTAAGGATGGACTTACTGCTACTGCTGCACAAGAGAGGTTGTCCATTTTTGGGTACAACAAGCTCGAGGAGAAGAAGGTGTCTTAATTTTATCTTTGTTATATTTTCATCATTTTCTTCTTCGGGAACTATTTTCAACTGCAATTTGCTCATTGATAGCTTTAGTTCCTTACGTAGAAGAAGGGTTTTAATTTACAGGAGAGTAATTGTTAATTGGTGTGATTACAGGAGAGCAAATTCTTGAAATTTTTGGGGTTTATGTGGAACCCTCTCTCATGGGTTATGGAGGCTGCTGCTCTCATGGCTATTGCTCTTGCTAATGGAGGAGTAAGAACTCAGTTTTCTGAATTACTACCATTCTCTTCTCTTTTTTTGTTGATTCCAGTGAACTCAGAGAAAGATATGTGGACTCTTCTTCTAGGGAAAGCCTCCGGACTGGCAGGATTTTGTGGGTATCATTACATTGCTTATAATCAATTCCACAATTAGTTTTATTGAGGAGAACAATGCTGGCAATGCAGCAGCTGCCCTGATGGCTCAACTTGCTCCGAAAGCCAAGGTACTTGACGTGATTTCTATCTCCTGTCGCCATTTGACTGCAAATAGACCTTGTAGTCTTTCCAATATAAATAGATGAATATTCTAGTTAGAGTTTTGTCCTGAATGATTGCACTTGTCTTTGTGGAGGTCCTTCGCGATGGAAAATGGAATGAGGAAGATGCTGCTGTTCTCGTGCCTGGGGACATAATCAGTATTAAACTGGGAGATATCATTCCAGCTGATGCTCGCCTTCTTGAGGGTGATCCGCTCAAAATTGATCAGGTGATTAAATTTAATGATTTTATAGAGTATCTGCATTCATTCTACTGTTTTCCTGGCAGTTTTACTGTACTTGTCCCTCAACTTGCAGTCTGCTTTGACTGGTGAATCTCTTCCTGTAACAAAAGGTCCTGGAGATGGTGTCTACTCCGGTTCCACGTGTAAGCAGGGAGAGATAGAAGCTGTAGTCATTGCTACAGGGGTTCATACCTTTTTTGGGAAGGCAGCTCACCTTGTTGACAGTACTAACCAAGTGGGACACTTTCAGAAGGCAAGTAGAGCCTTTTCTCTGATATTCGATGCAAACGATCTTGAATATCTGACTTTAATTAAATCTTACATTGCAAAACGATATTTATGGTGTTCATCAGGTTTTGACTGCTATAGGAAACTTCTGCATCTGTTCAATTGCTGTGGGGATGATAATTGAGATTATTGTGATGTACCCTATCCAACACCGCAAATATCGTCCCGGGATAGACAATCTTCTTGTTCTTCTGATTGGTGGGATTCCAATTGCCATGCCAACTGTTCTCTCAGTCACGATGGCAATCGGTTCTCATCGTCTTGCTCGACAGGTTTGTTAATATTCAGCGGCTCTTGAAGTTTTGAGCTATGGTAGTTTGGCCTATCTGCTATGTGAATGCTTGTTTGATCAATTTTTCTATACAGGGCGCCATTACGAAAAGGATGACGGCTATAGAGGAGATGGCTGGCATGGATGTTTTGTGCAGTGACAAGACGGGAACCCTAACACTGAACAAGCTGACTGTTGACAAATCAATAATTGAGGTGAGAATATTAGAGTTCAGTCCAATGCGTGATTGCTCGTATACTTGTTCCAGTAGCAGAGTGATTTTCTTTTCTTTGTTCTTGTTAATTTTTCAGGTATTTGCCAGAGGTGTTGATGCAGAAACTGTAGTTCTAATGGCAGCTCGAGCCTCTCGAACAGAGAACCAGGATGCCATTGATGCTGCTATTGTTGGGATGTTGGCTGATCCAAAGGAGGTAATTTTTAGCGCTGTGTGACCTTATGATTAATGTGTACGCCCTAGCCGTTAGTTTGCTCTAAGAGTTGCCATAAATATAGGCACGTGCTGACATTCGTGAAATACACTTCCTTCCTTTCAATCCAACTGATAAACGAACAGCACTTACTTATCTTGATGGTGAAGGAAAAATGCATAGGGTCAGCAAAGGTGCACCGGAACAGGTACTTTGGTTATCACACTTTGCAGTCCTCCTTTGCAAGTTTTTACCTTTGTTTGCATTTTCTAATCCACAGCTGCAATATGTATTCAGATTCTACATCTTGCACACAACAAGTCAGATATAGAACGTAGAGTTCATGCAGTGATTGATAAGTTTGCTGAGCGGGGTTTGCGCTCGCTTGCTGTGGCATATCAGGTATATTCATTTTCTTCTATCCAGAACTTATCATGTTATATATAAGTTGAATAGACCAAATCCACAGCTTTGGTTTATAACCTATTGCCTCCAGCAAGGTAGAGTAGTGATCAATTCTCTTTCTGTCCAAGTCCTATTCTTGTTGCAAACAAAAAGTTTTATCTGTTTGATTATGCATGTCTTCCGAGATCCGTGCAGGAAGTTCCAGAGGGAAGAAAGGAGAGCGCTGGGGGACCATGGCAGTTCATTGCTCTCTTACCTTTGTTTGATCCACCTAGGCACGACAGTGCTGAGACTATAAGGAGGGCTTTAAACCTTGGAGTGAATGTCAAAATGATCACAGGTATTATATGGTTTCTCAGTTTAGACTTGTCACGACCCATTTTCTGAACAAACCGGGACCGGCACGCAATCAGTAAACATGACCGAGCGAATCATCTGCGCTTATCAAATCTATTATAACTTCAAACTTTACATGCCACAAGGCACTACTGTAACCAAATACTTTTTAATAATTTAAATATCTAAAATAAGCAAACTTCAAAACTTTATTTGTAGTAACCAATGAAATACTACTAAGTTATTATCAAAAACATTTGAATCTTAACCCACCGACTGTGTCTATGAAGCCTCTACTGATAAACTGACGCACTGCTCAGGACATGAGATTTCCTGGCCAGTTATCTGAGTAAACAAAGAAATAACTAAATAAAGATGACTCTAAGGAATACTCCACGAACAAAAGCGGAGCTCACCAATAGCACTTGAAGAGAAGGAAGTCCTAACCCGTAGCCTGCTCGCCTGCAAAACCGGTTGCTACGTTGTACCGCAGACCAACGTACCCAAAAGAGAACGTCAGTACAATCCAGTGAGTATCAACGACATGAGACGAAACTTTAATAACATATACATTACGAGTAAAGATTCTAAATGCATGTAAAACATAAAGCTTATAAGAAATATTCTAAAATAATTGCATAATAGCAGTTTATGAATATTCTAAAAGAAATTCTTTTCTTTTTCTTTCTTATAAAAAAAAATACTTCACTTTATACTTTGGGAGTTCCAACTATCCTGACTTAATTCTTTCTCAGTCACCGTGTGATCGACATGGGTTCGATCCCAGCCTGATCGAATAGGCCCAATCCACTAGGTGCCACTCGCTTCATGGTTCTCAGCACTCATGTATCATACCTTTTAGCCTGGCTAAGTAAATTCTTAGCAACGAGACCCTCGGCTCGTGTGCTTCCTACTTTGGCACAAGTAGTTTTAGGAAGTCAACGCCTGGTTCAGGACCCTCGGCCTGGACGATGACCCCTTCTCAGAATAAAGGATACTCCCAAAAAAAAAATCTTTTCTTTCTAACACTTCTTCTTGTGACTTTTCAAGTCTAAATCCTTTCCGGGACATACTATACGTACTCATACTGTTATCATTAAATGTAAAGCATGGCATAAGAATGAAATAAACATTCAAAAGTATTTCTAAGAAATCTTGCTTCGTCATAAATTTTCAACATGAAAATGACATATAAGAATAACACAAAAATCTGAGAATTTATGCACATATATTAGAATAAATCATCTAAACTTTAGCTAGAAAATAATTCTAAGTTAATAGGTACTCACTCCTTCCAATTAAATACATATTAACTCTTTTAAGCAATTCATCAAATACCTTGTATGCGTGCTTTTGTGAATTAAACCACTTTAGTAAACTGTTATATCAACTCACCTCAAAACTTCTTGAGCCAATACGTAGGCCCCAGTCCTATTTATACCCGTCAAACAATTGATTCTACAACAATTGGTGCATTTTAATTAATTTCAAAGTTTCACACCCAAACATGAAATTTAATGTTGATACAGAGAAAGAAGGAAATTAATTATTCTATTCTTACCTACTACTACTTTAGGTTATTGACAATAGGGAATTTTATATACCTGAGTTCAAGAATTAATGATTTGTAAAGAACCCTCGATTTTCCGTTGCCTGCGTGATAAAAAGTCTCTGTTTCGTGAGCGGACAGAACAATAGTTCTGTTTTTTCGTTGCCTTCCGTCCTTTTTGGTGAATGACAGAACTTTGGTTCTATTTTTCTTAACACTTTGTTTGGATCACTGTTCCCTGTCGTTTTATAATGTATCGTATTGTACTGTATTGTATTGTACCGTATCGTTTTATGAATACAATTTTTGGATAGATTGTATTGTTTGTTGTTGTTAAATAAATTTTGCTGTTTGGTTTGACTGTATCGTACTGTACTGTAACTAATATTTTTTCTAAAATATCCTCAATTGTTTTAAATATTTAATTTATCAAGAATTACACATAAAAATTATTTAAGAAAACCCCTTTCTACTAATTTATCACTAATTATGTCTTATATATATATAAATTAAGCAATTAAATTCATGCAAATTCTATCGAAATTAGTTGAACAAGTTAATAATTTTAAAAATAATAATTAGTAAACTATATTCATAATTAGATCATAATAATAAAAATTTAAAAAATATGTTAAGTAGACTCCATTCAGACAAAAGTAAAACAAAACCTTTACCTGAAGAGTATGGAGAAGCGGCAGAAGAACAAAACGAGTTTTTCAGTAGGTAGGTTATTATATAGGTTATATTTGGGATGTTGTCTTTGAGAATTTATATAGGTGATTAGACTTCACGTAGAATTCTACTATAGAATTATATGAGAAAGAGACTTTGCTATTATTTAAAATAAAAAAAGGCAAAGGGTAAAATAGAATTATAAAGTAATAAGTTAGGGCATAATTAGAAAGAAAAATAGGAAACAATCCCACCACACCAAATCGGTTGTTTCAAAAAATGAGACTTTTCATTGTTCCAGAACAATGGATTTAACAATACAATACAACCAATTTTAACTAAACAATCAAAACAAACATTGTTCTGGGAAAACAATACAATACAATGGGTAACAACCATCCAAACAAGCTGTAAGGCTTAGAGCCTTTTTGTTTTCCAACAGCCCTTTTATGGGCTTTTAGGCCCTTTTTCCTTCTTTTTTTTAAACTTAACTAATAATTAATGATACCCACCTTTAATAATTAATAATATTAGAATTTTTAATATTTCCCTAATTGTATATCCAATTATTTATAAATAGAAAAGTAACTCGAAAATCAATCACAAGGTTTTAAATCCGTAATAGAATTATAATTTAAGATATGAAAAAAAGAAGAAGATAAATTCTATATTTTGCGCGTCTTGAAACTTTTATAGATTTGAGGAGTGTTACAAGACTATCCCATTTAATCTGTTGAGATGTTTTCTGCAAGTTGAATGCATACTGTGCTGGTAACTGGTATTGACTGCTATGGATTCTTACTGTCGCTCCTTGGGGCCAGAGAGAGAGTTAGAGGAAATGGTGTATTGGATGAGATGAGATTTCCTAATTGTCACTAAATTAAAATTGTAATGAACTCTGCTCTGAACCCTTGGTTGGACAGCATGATTGACAGAGTTCTATAGATACTACTCTTGATCTGCCCTGGCAAAGGTAAATGCTGAATTTGCTGTCCCTTTTCTTTTCTTTTTTACTATATTCTGTTTTGGCTGAGGAGTGAGGACAGTGATTAAGAGTTGGATTGATGGAGTAATTTCCATCTGAGGCACTACTTTGTCATGTGGCTGCTTGACGCTGTAATTGCCTCTATCTTGCAGTTTCATTTTAATATATTAATAAGAACTCTCCAACCTCTCATTGTTGAACTCTGAACACTAATAATTTTGACCATCAACCTGTATTTTTCTATATTGCTTATTGTTTGTACTTTTCCAGGGGATCAACTGGCAATTGGAAAAGAAACTGGGCGCCGTCTGGGTATGGGTACAAATATGTATCCTTCATCTGCTCTATTGGGACAGACTAAGGATGAATCTATCTCTGCTTTGCCAATTGATGAACTTATAGAGAAGGCTGATGGTTTTGCTGGTGTTTTCCCTGGTACATTGTTTTTTGATTAACTCTTTTGCATTTGTAGTTGAGCTCTTCAGTATAGAACTTTGGTTATAAAGGTCCCCTTTGCTGATACCTTGTCTTGGTCATTACTATAGAACACAAATATGAGATTGTAAAGCGCTTGCAAGCTAGGAAGCATATCTGTGGTATGACTGGTGATGGAGTCAATGATGCTCCTGCTCTAAAGAGAGCTGATATTGGGATTGCTGTTGATGATGCCACTGATGCGGCTCGTAGTGCTTCTGATATTGTCCTTACTGAACCTGGTCTTAGTGTAATCATTAGTGCTGTTTTGACCAGTCGAGCAATCTTTCAAAGGATGAAAAACTACACGGTATTCTTTTTTCTTTTTGGGGTTGGTTCAGAAGTGTAATATAAAAATTGTTATTTTACAGATAATGACTTGAATTTTTAAATGAGCTTAATGCTCTTAATCTGTCTCTGAGCTATGATTTGGATAACGCATCTGATTATGTATATTATGCATTGACAGATATATGCTGTTTCTATCACAATCCGTATTGTGGTAAGTTATTTGCAACTGCTTCATTCCTTTATCCTGTCTATCTTATGTTTCAGGGTCAAATGCATCTTGTACTCTTTTCACCCTTTTCTTTAATTCAATGTCACAGCTTGGTTTTATGCTTCTGGCTCTGATATGGCAGTTTGACTTTCCCCCTTTCATGGTGCTTATCATTGCAATTCTTAATGATGGTTAGTCTTTTCACCAACAGAAATATATCTGATACTTAAGCCTTTAATCGTTCATCTCGACCTGTAATATAGGACGATATTAGATGTATGGGGTAAGTTTAGAACTGAAATGTTATTAGCCTAATTTTGCTGAAGTTGTTTCTTCCAATGTGTGCAGCACCTCTCTGCTTTAGTATCTCATCCGAGTATTAGTTTCTGCTCTAGTCTTTACTCAGTGTGTTGACATCTAACTACCAAACATTAACAATATCAGGTACCATTATGACGATATCGAAGGATAGGGTCAAACCATCTCCGCTGCCTGATAGCTGGAAACTGGCTGAGATTTTTACTACTGGAGTTGTTCTTGGTGGCTACTTGGCAATGATGACGGTCATTTTCTTTTGGGCAGCATACAAAACAAATTTCTTCCCGGTGAGCGTACCTGTATCCAATACATCAAAAAGTTATGAGCAATGGTGTGATGCAGGCCTTCCCAATTGTTGAGTGCTCCACATGTAGTTGCCTTTTAATTGTTTTAGAATGGACATATAAGAGATGCAGATGACCTTTCTAGTACATGCAAATAGGTATTATTTCTTCTATCTAATTTAACCAAGTGTATGAAGGAGATATTATAAGCAATCCACAGACGTACAAACACACATTAGTGGCCATTTTTTATCTTATGAACAATAATATAAATCTTTGATCTCACCCATGCTGCATACATTTTCCCTATGCTAAACAATCTCTTGTATTTGCTGTTCGGAATATTTAGATGTTGAAGTAGGGTGTTAATGTTGGGCCACTCTTTGTTTTATATCTAACTTAATTTGGTGAATTTCCAGCGAGTATTTGGGGTATCAACACTTGAGAAAACAGCAACTGATGATTTTAAGAAGCTCGCCTCTGCAATTTACCTTCAAGTAAGCACTATCAGTCAGGCCCTGATATTTGTCACAAGATCTCGAAGTTGGTCGTTTATAGAGCGTCCTGGGTTGTTGCTAGTGGTTGCTTTTCTGATTGCTCAACTGGTGAGCCATCTGCTGCTTATTTATTCTAGCAATTTTTCCTTAACTTCATGGATCATCTAACATTTGGGAACTAAATACGCACAGGTTGCCACCTTGATTGCTGTTTATGCAAATTGGAGTTTTGCTGCAATTGAAGGAATTGGCTGGGGTTGGGCTGGAGTGATCTGGCTCTACAATATTGTGTTCTATATCCCGCTAGATTTGATCAAGTTCTTCATCCGTTATGCTCTCAGTGGGAAGGCCTGGGATCTTGTTATCGAGCAAAGGGTATGAATTGGGAAAAATAAAAAGATACTTATGAGCCACTCCTGCTCCTATTCTCTATTTTTTATATTATGGTATTTGATGTGTCCGTTATTTTTATTTCTCTTCAGATTGCTTTCACCAGAAAGAAGGATTTCGGGAAAGAACAGCGTGAGCTTCAATGGGCACATGCACAGAGAACCCTGCATGGCCTCCAAGTTCCAGACCCCAAAATATTTAGTGAAACTACCAATTTCAATGAGCTTAACCAGTTGGCTGAGGAAGCGAAGAGGAGAGCTGAAATTGCTAGGTGAGCGTCATTTGAAATAGGGGCTCTTTTTTGGCATCAGGAGCAAAGTCCATGAGTTTAGTTATCATTAGCTGAATTTTTGTCTGGGACTTGCATTTGTTGGCTGGCTTTGCACTCTATTCCCTTTTACGCATATGGCCATCGTCGTTAATTGCATATGCAGTTATAGCTTAATTTTTCTCAATTCATTTTTTAAGCTATACTGAACAAATTGGGGGTTTTCTAAATCTTAACTGCCTTTTTCAATTGCAGGCTACGTGAGTTGCACACCCTGAAAGGTCATGTCGAATCAGTGGTGAAGTTGAAGGGTCTTGACATTGAGACAATTCAGCAGGCATACACCGTTTAAGGGGAAAGTCTGTTTGGGAGGTGTAATTAGGTGTGGTCATAGCAGCTAAGATATCAATGTCATAGTTTGTTACCTTTGAAATAGCATGTTCATATTAGCGACGTCTTCAGCACTTACCAGTGCCTTATAGGTTACTTTTATTTTGCCCTTTCCTGCCTTCATGTCCTAGCTCATGTAGATGTAGCAGTAGTAACACTGTGTGAACATCAAGTTATGCCAGCATTCTATGTCTATATTCGTGAAACCTTTTGTCTAAATATATTTCGTGTTTGGCATCCGCTATATGTTGTACTGATTTGCCTTCATTTCTTGGCTTCATATAACACGGAGAGCACTGTGTTTACTGCTATTGTTGGCGTCATTCGTCAGCTTAGCGTTAGGCTTTTTACTATGTTTTCCCCCGTCCCTTTAGGTTGATATTCAGTTACGTAAAGATGTAGCATAATCATTGATGGCAGTTTAGCCTTTCCAGTTCCAGCAGTTCTTGCACCTTCCTCGTTACTCTGCCTACACAACAATTTCCATCTATTCTTTTCTTTCAGTCATACTGAAAACATTTTTAGTTTTACTTATTTTCTTTCTAGTTAATATTTGATGCCTCGCGTACTTTTCATGATTGGGGCGTGTGTGTGTGTGCGTGTTCAGGAAGTAAATAAATCAATCCACCACTCTGCTGGATGTAAGTTCATTGACAAATTATTTCATAAATAATTTATCAATTGGGTAATCCCCTAATTAAGAGGCTTAGTACCACTCAGAGTTCAGCTGTGGCTAAAAGCTACTACTACTACTACTACTATGATAATATACTCTTTCATACACTTCTTCCCATTAAAATTTCAAGAATAGGAGAGAGATTAATGGAGGCGTGGATTTAATGCTATTTTGTTCTTGATCCTTAAATTAGTGTCAGACGAAGTGTTTCTCAACATTTTGGCTTTCCATTTCCAGTGCTAGGCTGCTAGTTTCATCATTTCCCTTGTACTTGTACCACCTGGCACATATTATGAAATAGAAAACATTAAGGATTCCCAGTGCTGTAATCAAGAAATAGAAGTAATCCAATCTCCCCTTGTTTAGGTCTTCAGGCAGCCAGTTACCAGTTTTAGCATTTTCTGTTGTGTGGTGTACTACAGAGATCAAGAAACTATTCAAGTAACTAGAAGCAGCCATTCCCAAGAAGAAGAAAGATCCTGCTATGCTTCTCATATTTTCTGGGAACTGCTTGTAATAGAACTCCACTTGTCCAATCGCACAAAATGCCTCTGCTAGTCCTGCTAAGGATAACTGAGGAACTAACCATAGAGCTGACATTGAAGAAACTAAACCTCTTTCTGAATGAACTCCTAATGCTGGATTTGTGAAAACTAGTTTTCTTCTTCGTTCCTCCATAAAGGCAGATACTAGGGATGATAAAACAATGAGGAATATGCCAATTCCCATTCTTTGAAGGATTGTTATGCCACCTTCTTTACCAGTGAGTCTTCGGAGTAATGGGACGACGATACGGTCATATACGGGTAGCCAGAGAGTGAGGCTTAACATGGAGAAAATAGTGTAAGTTGCTGCTGGAATTTGGAAGTTGCTGTTGCCTAGATGTCTGTTTGACTGAAGTGCTTGAAACACAACAAATTGTTGCTGCTGAATTATTCCAACATGGTACACAATTGCTGCAGCCCAAATGGGAATTACCCTCACAACACATTTAGCTTCTTCCACTTGCTGCAGACTGCACAGGTTCCATGGATTGGCTGCTGATCCATCTGATTTTATTTGGTCTTCTTGTGTTACAATTGCAGCATTGTCAAGAAACCTTATACCACAGGAATTTTAATCAGTTAAAGATTATAATAAACATGAAAAAACTATGTTGCTCGGACTCTTTGAAAATGTCGCCGGATGCGTGTCGGATCCTCCAAAAGTAGTGTATTTTTGGAGGATCCGACACGGGTGCAGTAACAATTTGGAGAGTCCGTACGACATAGGGAAAAAATGACATAAATCTATCATTAAAGATTATGTTAGGTCAGTTAATATGACCTTTTAGAATATTATGACATGGTGGTTTGAGTGCATTGACAGATCAATTTGCTAAAAGATTCATATCCTAGTGCTTGTACCCAATATCCTGAAAATTCTTTTAGGCTAAGTGTCTATTTCTCTTCTGATCTGATACCCGTGAGTACAGGGCCCTACCATGTGATACATATATTTGTAAAAAGAGAATAGATTAATTAATTCCTTTAAATTAGAAAGTTGTGGTACAATTGGTTTTGGTAAGTCATGTAAAACGTAGACAAAACTACCTTAAAAAAAGCAGGTTTAGGTAAATGCTGAAAGTTCATGCATTGTTGCATTCCATCCTAACATACTAACAGGAGCAAAAGAAAGTTAGGAATTTGTTATCGGTACCCCTTTCATATTCTCTGTTACTATCGTCGATTTAATTTTCTAATTATTTATTCTGCTATTACTTGCTATCAGGGCTTCTTTTACCGTCTTTAGCCGATGGTTTATCGGAAACAGACTCTCTATACCTTCCAGAGCAGGGGTATTGCGTACATCCTACCCTTCCTAGACCCCACTTGTAGGATTATACTGGGTGGTTGTTGTTGTTGCTGTAAAATGCCTAATCGTTAAGCATAGTCGTTATGTTTCTTTTTTCGATATCACGGTTTTAAAGAGGACTGGAATGTCTAGGTCCTAGGATAATAATACTGCACTTATATAAATAATAAATCAGGCTACAGTGTCGGTGTGATTTAACTAGTTTGACAGGTTTAAGAATCAAATCTTAAAAGGTTAGTACTATATATACCTAATGAACATGCAAATATACAAAGTACTAACTTGATGATATAAACTACTCATATAAAAAGGGCAGCAGTGCACTAAACTGCCGCTATGCGCGGGGTTCGAGGAAAGGCCGGATCACAAAGGTCTATGGTACACATTACCTCTTAGTCATATGCCATCAACTTTACTAGTTACGCCAAGAAAACTAATACTAATCAAAATCATTCTAAATTTATGATAGATTTGTTCCTTTGTTACCTGAATTGACGAGTGTAAGAAAGCTTGGAATTGATGGACTTGGGAGGAGTGTAACTGAAAAGAGATTTCAACGGCTGCTCTGGCAATTTTAGCCTTCTTTTCTTGATAGAAACTACCAAAACCTGAACTACACTTGTCAAAGGGCTGCCCTCTGGTTTCACTTTCACATAAATTTTAGTTCCCCCAAAGAAGAGGAAACATGAAATCAACATGAATATTGCTGGAATAGCTAATCCTATGGACCAGCTAACATCCGATTGCACATAAACCACTAGTGTCACAGACACCATTTGTGCAAAAGTTAAGGTGAAAAAGTACCAGTTAAAGAAACTATTGATACCCCTTTTACCAGATTCTGTATTGGGATTGAATTGGTCTGCTCCAAAGGCTAAGTTACATGGCCTAATCCCAGCTGCACCTATGATCAGTAGACCAAATCCACTCAACAAAAATGCCATTTGCCACCCTGTTGGTCCTATGCAGTTGCTGATATCTTTGGATTCACAATGAGGAGGATGTAGCTTCTTGAATACTGCTGTTAATGCTATCACAAACAATCCCTTCAAACAAGAAATCATGCCAATTAAACAACTGAATCAGCATTTCAAGATTTCTCTTAACTTTATAGTTAGGCTTAAGAATGAAGTGATATTAGTTAGTACCAGAAAAGACATAATGGATGCAAATCCGAGTGTTTTGTAACGACCAAAGTAAGTATCAGATAAGAAAGCACCAAGCAAAGTGGCAAAGTTGGTGGTTCCATTGAAGATATTAATCAGATTGGTGGCTGTGATATGCTTCAGGTTGAAAACTGTAGTGAGGTAAACCAACAGGTTGGAGAGTGTGCCAATTGCTCCAAGTTTCTCAAAAGTTTCATTTCCTGAAAATTCATTAAATGGTCTAATAAAGTTAACTGATAAAAAAAGATAGAAAAAAACACATTTCTTACCTATGATAAATGGCATGGCTTTCACTCCTCTATAGTTAATCTGAGGTTCTTTCTCATTATCAGCATCTCTAATAGTAGTTGCTGTTTTCTCATTCTTTTCCATGGCTTCTATCCTATTGTTATTCATTTTCACTTATGACTCTCTCTCTTGCTACTTTATATACTCCTCGGGAAGCTGAAATGGAGCATAAATAGTATAATAAAAAAGGTTTCCTTTTAACCAACCACAACTCTACTATGTTTCTGTTACTTCTCAGATCTAGCTCTAAAGATACTGGAATCCTCTTTCTCTTTTATAGTAATTCCAGACACAAGGGTGAATCTTGTGGGCTTACTCATAATACCATAAATTCTAATTAACCAATCAACATTTGTAACTTCCACTAATGATACATGTAAAGTTTAAAGTAATTCAAAGACGTGTGGTCAACCACAATAATGATCTAAAGAAAATGAAAGAAGTGGGGACGATGGATGCACCCTCTTAGCAAGGGATAATATGTTAGCTCCTCAATATTTTTATGTGTAGATGGTTAGGAATTTGTCCTCATTTTCTTTTATTTGAATTAACTATAATTGTTTTACTTTTCTTTAAATAAAAATATAGCATATTACTTTCTTGGAGAAAAATGTTGTGACCGTTAGGGGTGTTCATAAAAACCCGAAAAACCGACCAAAAAAACCAATACTTTTTAGGTTTGGTTTGATTTTGGTTTCGAATTTTAAAAACCGATCAAATTTGGTTTTAATAAAAAGATAACCGAACCAAACGGACTATAAAAGTAGCTATTTAAATGTATTATTATACCTATATATATGTATATTTTATGAAAAGTTTCTAAAATTTTATGGTTAGTCATTTATATTTTTAATCTAGTTCTTTGCTATTATAATAATCTAATTCTTTGCCTTTTAATTCTAATTTGATTGGTAATTTTCTTTTGCTAAGTAAAAGAATTTATTTCGTGTTAAAAATAATCAATTTTTAATTATACCTTAACATCTATAAGTATACTTCCGCATGACTTCTTGTTATTTTCGATCTCAACATAACCAATATTAAATGATAATACGTAGATATAGGTCTGTGTCGCTTGAGAATAATTCAAAGTAAACATTAGTTTTACAAGAAGCAAAACTTTAAAATCATAACACTGATCCAGATCCAAGAACTAACTTAAAAGTTGAATTGTAATAATAAAGCGACACTACTTGCTCAATATCTGGTGTAACCCAGTGAGAAAACAGAAAATTGTCATCCGTGTGGGCTATATGTTTGTCACTGTAATAGTCAATACATACTGGTAAAGTCTAATTTTGTTACGTAATTTTGTCTCAACTGTAGAATAAATGCATTTAATCCGTGGAAAAGACGTCAAAGATACAAATATCTCCACGACAGTCTTATTATGACTGGCTGAGAATTCCACTCACTTATCTCAAAAAAGTCTTTAATTGGTTCTACAAAACATCTAGATCAGACTGCGACAAGCATAATGTTGAGGCTGAAAATCACTATATAAAGTCCTTGTGGCAACCACTTAGTCCAAAAGCAAACGCCAAATTTTGCAAATTCTAACCCTACCACATTTCTTGATATTGTTTTCTTCTGGAAGAGTGTGATGACTGAAGGATTCATTTTATGAATTTAGACTCCGTTCTAGGCTTATTAGTCATAAAAAGATTAATTTTAACTACCTCGATTTGTGTGCGTAGTCCGTACGTGAAATCGGAAAGCTTTTGTGTTAAAATATAAGAAACAATAATTTTTAGAATTACAAATTTGGTTTTAGTTGACTTGAGTCAACATTTTGAGTAAACAGATTCACATCTGTGTTCCGACGATTCCGGAAGGTCCGCAGTAAAATATGGGACCCGGGCGTATGCCCAGAAATGAATTCCGAGGTCCCAAACCTTAGAAATCAATTTTTGAAAGAAATTGTTTCGCTGAAATATTTATGAAATAATGAAAAGAATTAATGTTTGAAGTCATTGGTATCGGGTCCGTAATTTGGTTCCGGAGGCCGGTACAGATTTGTTATGATATTCAGGCCTTGCCTGTGAAATTTGGTGAAATACGGAGTTCGTTTGATGTGATTCGGNTTTTAGACTTGTGTGCATGTTTGATTTAGAACCCCGAGGGCTCGGGTGAGTTTCAAATAGGTTTGGGTTGTGTTGCGCTCGTTCTTTCTTATGCTTCGACGTCGTTTCTTCAAGCATAAATGATATCATATTGAACAAATGAGCTCCGATTTATGTTTTGAATGAAGTATTAGATCTGTATCGTAATTACGGACCCGTAGCAAAAAGAATCATCGAATTTGGACATCGTATGAGGATTTTATGGCCATTTTACCAAGGTTGCCCAGATTTTTCAGGTTAATTACGAATTTGCCCCTGACGGCGTTTTAAAAACCTGCACTATTTGCAAATCTTAAACCTACATATATCCTTCATTATAAGGTCAAATTGAGTGATTCAAAAGTCTAAATTCATTAGAATTTCACAAGGAATCCATTGGACACAAGAAAATTGAGTTTAGGGATGTTTGGCACGAGAAACAAGACAGAATAGCTAGCAGAAAAATAAATACAAAACGGGTAGACTTCTTCTTCTTCAAATTTTCGAACCCCACAGCCCTAGGAACGAAATTCTTCACCAAATATCATACCCAAAGTCATAGGTAATCACTTCTAAACTTTACTCCTTCAATTACCCATTGTTTTTCATCACTTTCAAATAACAAACTAAGAATTTTCATGGTAAAAATTGAGGGTTTGGGTAGAATTAGGGAATTTTATAAAAATCGAATCTTTACCTCGAATTGAGGTCGGATTTCGAAATTAATTGTATATTTGGGTTCGTGGGTGAATGGGTAAACGTAATTTGGTCCGAACCCCGAGTTTAGACCAAGCGGGCCCGGGGTCGGGTTTTCACTTTTTTTGAGAAAACTTAGGAAAAATTATATTTTTCAATAAAGTTAGTTCCTTTAGCATTAGTTAATGATATTAAGTTAATTTTGATTAGATTCGAGCAATTTAGAGGTGAATTCAAAAGGAAAAGCAATAATTGAGCTGTGAGTGGCCTGCGGAATTGAGGTAAGTGTTTGGCCTAACTTTAGCTTGAGGGAATAGGACTCCCCACTTGTTTGCTACGTGAATTGCATGGGTGTGGTGTATAGGTGTGGTGACGAGTATCTATGCACCACCCAAATCGTTTGTTAAACATGATCCCCTTTCCCGTTCCCACTTATTTGATCATTGTTTTAACTGTTACATGTTCATTATTGTTTCTATGACTATTTGGCCTTGTTGAATTGTTGTTAGTTATCGTTGTGACTATTTGGAAAGAGTATTGGTTGTTTGAATTGGTTCCCTTGTCATATAAACATGGTTGAGAGGTTTGGTATTGTTTTTATGAAATAAATATATATATATTGATATTCCTGTTGGTTTCATGGTTGAGAGGTTATAAGAAAAATGCAGTTTATTATTTATAATTGTTGAAGTTCGCGTGTTTATTGGGTTTCATAAAGTTATTTCCAATTGTTGTTGCAAAAGTGTTAAAGATGTTGGTTGTTCTCTTGAGTTTATCATAGTATATAAAGACTGAGCTGGATTGACAGCGTTGCGGTGTTTACTTATATTCTGGTTGATTTTATTGTGAAATATTATTGGTTAAAGCTTACGAGCTAAATGATCTTCTGTTTGAAATTGAG
>MDKH01104998.1:0-12664 GCA_005239495.1 Nicotiana undulata | reverse complement strand
AGAGTAATTTGCTTACTTTTGAATATGAGTATGACATAGATGATTATGTATTCCAACTTGGTGGAAAGAGGCATGAACTTTATGAGAAAAGGATTGCTAATGAGTTAAATGTTCTTTCTTCTCTTATTCAAGTGCTTAATGAGTTTTCATGTGATAAATTGTTAGAATGTGAGTTTTCTTGTTCGATGGGAAGTCATTCCTCTAGTCATGTTGATTGTGAGCCTGTAAAAGTGATTGCTTCTAGTAAAGAGGATATGCATGATTACTGTGACGTTAGTGATGAAATACTCTTTCAAGAGCTTATTTATGACTCTTTTTGTGACAGTTTGAGCCGTTGTTTAGAATCCTTTGACGTTGAGAATATTATTGTTGAAAGTTATAATTATGATCTTTAATGTATTGAAATTTTTATTTTGAAAATTATGGGTTCTTCTAACTTTCTTGAGAATTTATATGCTTCTTTGAATAGCTTACATGTATAAACCATGAGATTTGTAATTGATAATTGTCTATATCATAAAAGTGTCTTATTTGATACATGTGGTAGATATACTTGTTTTGAATGGATGCGTGATCAATCTTTTGTAATTTCAATGTCTTGCACATTTTTGGACTACCTTAAAAGAGGTTTTTATGGGACAAATCTAACTAGGCATAAATTTCATTGGGATGATGATGTCCATATGCTTTATAAAGGAATATTTACACCTATTAGGCTTAATTAGGTTAAGTGGACATATGATCACTATCTTGTTTTATTCTTAACATTTTTTCATATTAGTGCATGCCATTTACTAGTGCATGTTTTCTTTTTCTTGCATGGTCGAATTCAAGGACGAATTTTTTTCAAGAAGAGGGGAATAATAGCATCCTAGGAATCTCAAATCTATTCAAGGACAAGGATGAAGCTTTGGAATCTCAAAGAGGGCCTTTAATAAGATCGTAAGCTAAAAAGTTGCAAAACAAGGTCATTAGACTTCAGGAGCAATCAAAGAAGTTTTTAGTTGGGAGGAACAGCTTAAGGATAAAGGATATGAGTTATATAGGTGTTATAAGTATTTATGGCCCAAATTCATGTCCAAGAAGAGGTGGATTAGATCCCAAGAAACATCATCTGAAGAAGGTCCAAATTAGGCCATTGTTGGGCCAATTTGTCACCTAAAATGTGTCCAAACTTGCAGCCCATGAAATCCTACATAAAGTCACATTTTATAGCATAAAAAGAACTTACTTGATGTCCAATAAGGGTACAATAGTCGTGCTATATGTTGAGTACAAGTTGGTGTCAAGTTGCTTGCAAATTTCCTTCGATATTTCCAAGATTTTTAAGATTCTACCCAAGATTGGTTTGAGATTTATTTCCATATATTTTAGGACTATAGTTATATCTTTCCTAGTTAGTTAATATTATGTTTTCCTTTTACTAAGATATTTGGAATTACTTTCCAAGAAAGACTTGGTTTTTGCTTCCTAGTATTTTCCTTTTCCGAAGGTAGTTGGACTTGTTGTCCAAAGTAGTTAAGGATTTTATTTCCTTGTTTTTAGGTACAATTTCGTGACCACCTCCCTATATAAAGGGGTATCTTCTTTGTTTTTAGACATAGATTACTATAGACAATAACAATAAGAATTGTGAGATTTTTCTTGCACTCTTGTGCGTGGCTACTCTTGGATTTATTCTTCAACCTTCAAGACTCAACTTAAGGTGGTAAGATTAAACCCGTTTCGAAATCTTAGATCACTTCTAGGTATTCAAGAAAGGTGATAAGTTTAGGCTTATTGTTGTTCTTGTTATTATAAAGGGTCGGAATTTACAATCTATCTCTTGTTTTTAAATCTCTACCAAAGGCGATTTGTTCTTCGTTAGCTAATTGTTGTTGTTAGGATTCAAATTCAAGAATAGACTTCTTGAATTAAAGAAACCCTTTCTTGAATTCAATCTATTTTTAGTTTATTTATTCTTTTTTATTTTTTTGTTTTTTTTGTTTTCTTTTAGCTTCCGCACGTTTCTTGATTTTCTTTTGTAGTTCTCGGATCCCTATCGTGCTGTTATCAAGTGGTATCAGAGCATAGGTTAAATAATCTTGGGAGGTCCTTGAGAAAAAAAAACGAAAACCATCCTAAAAAAAAGTGTTATTGATCATTATTATTTTTAGAATTCAAGTATTGTTTGGTTTCCAAGTCAAGAAAGAAATAAGAAGAGGGGATCCTAGTTCTTGAAGATTAAGGTTTTGTCCTCCACTTTCCTTTTCTTTTTCTAACTCCTTATTCTTATCACTACGGGTTATGACTTGATAGGTTTATTAATAAATTCAAAGATTAACGACCAAGAGTTGCTTTGAGTGAAAAAAGGCAAGAGAGGTAAGAGTATTAGAAGGAAAAAGCCAAATTTGAGAGATACATAATTTTTCTAATCTTTGTTCTAGATGTTTCGAATAGGTACTTATAGTGAAAGGGGGCTAGCTATAACCTCGTGGAGTTTATTGGCTATAACCTGGTGCGAAAGCGGTCGTTTGTTTGTTGAGTTGTTACTTTCACTTCTTTTATCTTTGATTACCATATTTAGACAGTGTTTCTGTACATTCTTCAATGTTATTATCATGGTATTACGCTTTTAGTTGTTGTTTTCCTTTCTTACTGCACTTACCATATTATTTGTCATTACGCGTGTAACGACCCGACCAGTCATTTTGAGATTCAGCGCATCGTTCAGCAGTTGGGAGTCATGAACAACTTCATTTCAGGTATATTGACTTGTGCATATGGTCAGAATTGAAATTCAGGAAGATCGGAGTTGAATTTAAAGGAAAATTCTCATTTCAGAAGTCTTAAGTTGAAGAAATTGAGTAAGGTTGGGATTTTGAGTAAACGACCTCAGAATCAGGATCCGAAGATTCCAGCAGGTTCGTATGATGATTTCGGACTTGGGCGTATGTCCGGAACGAGTTTTGGATAACCCGGGAGCAGTTCAGCGTATATTGTGGAAAGTCAGTATTTTAAGGAAATTTTCTAAGTTTGACTTGAAGTACATTTCAATGATACTGATGTCTGTTTAGGATTCCGAGTCTGAGAATAGCTCCGTATGGTGATTCTGGAGTGAGGAGCGCTATCGGAAATGAATTCTCATATCCGGAAGTCAATTTAAGGTCATTTGGCTAAAGATAGAAAACTGAAGGTTTTTGAAGAATTCGACCGGAAATGGAAATTTTGATATCGGGGTCGGAATGCGATTCCGGAAGTTGGAGCAGGTCCATAATGTCGAATATGACTTGTGTGCAAAATTTGGGGTCAATCGGACGTGATTTGATAGGTTTCGGCATCGGATGTTGAAGTTGGAATTTTCAAAGTTCATAGAGTTAGATTTTAGTGCGATTCGTGATTTCGGCATTGTTTGATGTGATTTGAAGCCCCGATCAAGTTCGTGGATGTTATGGGACTGAGTCGTGTGTTTTGACGGGGTCTCGGGGGCCTTGGGTGTGTTTCGGGGTGGTTCCGGGCTATTTCCAAGTGTTTTGGTGCTGCTGTATTTTCTGGTGTTTAAAAGACACTATGCGATCGCGGCTTCAGTTATGCGATCGCGGAGAAGGATTTTTAGGAGATGGGAAAATGGCCTATGCGATAACAGAAGGTGCAATGCGATCGCGGAGGAGGATGAACTTGGCTTGTGCGAACGCAAAAGTGGGCATGCGAACGCACAGGGGAACTGGGAGGCAGCATGGAAGGCTTATGCGATCGCAGAGCATGTTGTGCGATCGCACAAGAGGATTTCTGGGCAGTGTTCTTTTTAAAACGGGTGCTTAGCATTTCTTATCCCATTTTCAATTGCTATGGACAATTTTGGAAGATTTCAAAGAGGATTTTTCATCAAGCATCAAGAGGTAAGTGATTCCTTCTTATTTCCAAGTTAATTCAAGGTTTATTACATGGATTAGAACATGAAAATTTTGGATTTTGGAAGAAACCTAGAATTTGGGTAAATGTGATTTTTGCCACGAATTGAGCATAAATTTTGGAATAAATTGTGTAATTGAATTAGTAAAGCTTCGGGTAGAGATTTTCTTCAAGAAATTTTGAAGTCCGGGCACGTGGGCCCGACGGCATTTTGGTCATTTCATTGAGTCGGGTTGAGGAACTCTGTAATTTGAATTAGTTATGATCTATTGAGTATATTTTCATTGAATTATCATTATTTGGATAGTTTGGGAGCGTGCACATCCATTTTTAGTCGTCGTAGAGGCTTGGAAGCCGGTGATGAATCTTCGGAGCGAGGTGAGTCTCCTTTCTAACCTTGTAAGAGGGAATTGTCCCCTTAGGTGTTCTACATGCTATATGTAATTGTTTGTTGGGGCTACGTACGTACCAAGTGATGAGAGTCCGTACGTAGCGGCTACTATTGTTATGTCCGGGTAGTTAGGCCCCACATCATGCCCTGTATACTTCTTGTAATGAATTATATGTATGTTATAATATCCTGTTATGTGGTTTTGTTTCTCTGAGATTTATGGATTTTAAAATAATATGGAAGGAAAATTGTTTTCACGGAAAAATATTATGAAATGAATTGACTTACGGGAAGTAATATGAAAGAAATTATTTATGGAAAGTATTATGAAAGGAAAAGAAATGACTTATAAGTTTTGTACTCATGTAAGATATTATTGTTTTCCTGAGCTTTCATTTACTTAAATAATGGGAAAGGATTGTGGTGAAATGAACTTTACATTTTGTGTGTGCATGTTGTCGCTTCGTAATTTACATCCTGCGAGCGATATGTAACTTCCTTCACTCTGATGGGAGGGGGTCGTACGCCACGGCGAATTTATAGTGCACTCTTCGTACGGGTCGGTCGATCCTCGGTAGTGCACAGGGAACTAATTAAGAATGCACTCTTGGTACGGGCCGGTCGATCCCCGGCAGTGCATGGACGAAGATATGCTATGATATGATATGATTACATTGATAGACGCACTCTTGGTACGGGCCGGTCGATCCCTGGCAGTGCGTAGGCATGATTATTGGTAAGCATACACTCTTGGTACGGGCCGGTCGATCCCCGGCAGTGCATAGCTATTCTTCCTTATGACTCTGACCGGTTGTCTTACTCCTGTGTGTGCATGATTGTTTGGTACCGTTTTCGTGATTTATGAATTGACAGATGTTTGGGGAAAAGAGACAGGTGAGTTTTTACTGCTTTCAATATTTACTTGGAAACTCTGTATTCTCTTCACAATTGTGGTGCACTATTTACATGTCTACTTCTCTCCTTATATCATGTTTTATACTATTACTGTTGGACCCTAGTGAGTATCGAGTCGACCTCTCATCACTACTTCTTCGAGATTAGACGGGATACTCACTGGGTACATATATATGTATATGTACTCATACTACATTTTCTGTGCATTTTGTTGCATAGGTACCTTTATAGTACAGTGATCGATTTGGGGGCTTATACGGGCTGCATTCATCCAGTGACGTTCCACAGTTGCCGGAGTCTCCCTTTTGTGTACCTACATTTTATATTTATTTCCTTTGTCCACTTTGTTTTCGGACAAACGTTGTATAATTGTATAAATTCTTAGAAATTGCCCATTTACTTGTGTCACCGGGTTCTGGGAAAGTGTTGGTATTTCTTGTACTTCATTAAGTGGATTATCCGCCGTATTTAGTTTACGAGCATTTGCTTTATTATTTGATTATAAATACGGAAAAAGACATGATTTTGAAAGTATAAGCAGGAAGTCGTTTGAACTGGTTCAGGGATTGGCTTGCCTGACAGTGTGTCCGGTGCCATCACAACCCATAGGTTTTGGGTCGTGACAACGTGGTATCAGAGCTCTAGGTTCCCGTAGGTTTCACGAGTCATGAGCAAGTCTAGTAGAGTCCTGCGGATCGGTATGAAGACGTCTGTACTTATCTTCGGTAGGCTACAGGGCTGTTAGGAGTACTTCCCTTCTTGATTCCTCATCGTGCGACTTGATTCCTTTAAGGCATATGCCTATGTTTCTTCCTACTCAATCTTATACGTCGCGAAGCGCCTCCTATAATCGAGAGTTTGAGGAATTGTAATGGGGCTACAGATGCGGTGTGTGATGTTCTTCATGCATAGTCGAATGGACTATTGTTATCGCCTTGCAGAAGAATATGATGATATTTCAGCTCAGTAGCTGTGTTTCTGAGAGCCTTGAGGATATGCTCGGATAGTGATGATATTTCGATTGGTTATCGCGCGATGTTGATATGGCGGTGGAATGCTTGCCCATGTGTTAGGGGTGATGAATGGCTTGAAGGGAGGTCTTCTCAGAGCGTGGTTTCAAGATTTCGGTATTTTTAGTTTCGCTAGAGGAAAGGCATTTGGATTATGAATGGTCCGGTTTGGGTTGATAAAGTATTGAGGCTGGGTGTCATTGGGAAAGGTGGAATATTCACCTGTGGTGTGGTATCGCCGTTTGATCGAATAGAATATGTTAAATTCGCCGGTGTTATAGCTCTTAGGTCGCATGGGGTTAGAGTGCTGTGAAGCGGTGTTGAGGAAGCGGTTGTCAGAGATCGTGGTGTGTAGTGGTTCAGAATTGAACAGTTACTTTTAATGAAGGCGGCTCGAGGAAGATGATCTTCGTAAAGATTTAAAGTTGTGGGGATCTATCGGTTTAAGAGCTACGGAGAATGGTATTGAATTAAGGCAGCAAGTGGGCACCATTCGACGGAGGAAGATATGTGAGAAGTGTTGGGCTGTGGTGCCAATTCTAAAAGATCAGGTGTAAGGAGAGGAAGCCAGGTAACACTTGAGGGAATAAGTTGGACCAAGTGGGAGAGCGGCAGCATAGCGGTGAATCAGGAGATGTAGTAGTGCAGTTAGTAGATGTCCAGGAGGAGCGGACGGATTGGTAAGGTTGGTAAATGGGTACATGCTCAGGATGGGGGTCTTGGTATTGTAGAAAGAGCGAAGCATAGCGTAATGGTAGGCGTCAGTTGGCTAGTTTCCTCGGGTGGGTTGTCTTCTATGAGTAGGTTAGCGCTTGTAGGGTTGGTAAGTTCTGTGCGGAGTCCTAGTGGCTAGTCGGTAGGAGGTAGAATGTGTGAATGGTGTTAGAAAATTCAAATATTTAAGGGGGGATAATAGGAGAATTCGTAAGAATTGGATGGATTGGTGGAACAAGGTCATGTCAACAAAGGAGAAAGGATCTCAGCAGGGTCTAGAGCGGTGCAAGAAGTAGCTTCGGGCTAAGTGGGGGAGTCCCACCACCTGCAGTTGGGTCGTAGGATTTGTGCTCTCATGGGATTGCGGATTTGTCGGCATATTGGCAAGATGTTACAACTAAGATAAAGGAGTGAGGCGGTAATTGAGCATGGCATGTGATAAAAAAAATGTGCGAAGTTGGTCCTATTGGACCAGGGTTAGACTATGGAAGATTTAGAATTTGTGCTCAAGGCATAGGCAAGTTGTAAGGGAAGTGACTAAGTCACGTGCTTCATTGAGAGCATATTCATGTGCTAGAAGAGCTTTGGGGTTGATTTTATTCGGGACCAGTCAGAGTGGGTGACTCTCAGTAGTGGTCCTAATTAATTCGAAAGTTAGAGAATGCGGTGTTTAAGGGTTTCAGGCAATAGTATAATTAAGGAGCGAGCTTCTGCAGTATAGTCTCTAAGAGGAAGGAAGATGGTTGGAGGGTTCTATGTTATTTCAGCACGCTGGATAGTATCGGAGGAGTGAGAGAATTAGACTTCAGGTTGTAGAAAGATTATCAGGAGGTTATGAGACGAGTTGCGGAATTTAGGTAGCATGGTATCGTGATTCAAGGTCACTCAGGATGAGTGAGGGTTGAGTTGCTATGAGTTGAAAGAAGTTACTATTATCTTGAGACAATTAAAGATGATTAAAAGAAGATGGATTGGTTAGACATGATGGAACGGCGCATGTACGACAGTGATCAGTTCCTTAGGTATGATTGAGTACGTATATGGTTTGTGCAGATGTGTGTGGGGCTCGTCGGCCGTCGTAATAGATTTCATTTGGAAGCATTCAAGTGCTATGGCATGTCAGGTGTAGGCGGATCCCGGAAGGTTTATGGTGGTTCAGACCACTACTTAAGGATTTGCATGTATTGTTATTGTGAGAGCTCACTTGTGTGTTGTTATGGTTCTCATGAATTGAAGCAAATAAAATGTTTCTTTATGTGATGAAGTGTTCACCCTGTTAGTGGTTCAGGAGTTATGATGGAACTTCCTATGCTATTCTAAATTGGCATGTTATGTGCAATAAGCGGTATGTAACTGGAAGTAAGAATCGAGATTGTGGTTCGGTGTTAACAAGGATGTCATGAGCTCAGGGGAGCAAGAACAAGGGATTTGAATGTCTAGAATAAGCTGATGTTGTCTTCAGTGTCACCTGAGATCGGTGTTTGGCGAAAGAGACTTGGTATCCTGATTACGGGTCCTTGAATTGTTTTACAGCCTTAGGATGGTCGGTGGTATGGATGTGCATACTTGTTGCCTTGTGTGGAAAGTCGTGGGAGAGTGACCACGGGAAGATTGTGTAAGCGGGACCTGTAGTCACCTGATTGATTGCAGATTTAGACTAAGTATAAGGAAGTATAATATTGCTTATTTGAGAATGTATGCCTGGAAGGCGTTCGGCTCAGTTGGTTGTGGATTGTGTGGTATTTACCTCAGCTATGATGGTTGTCCTCGTGTGTATAAGAAAAAGAAAGCGAGTTATTTGGACCCAGGTAAGGCTATCAGCCTAGTTCAATGCGAGCAGAATCGGCTTGAAGTGAGTGAATGGACTTAAAAAAGATTTTGGGCTTCATGCGAGTCAGAGGTGTTAATTTAAGTATGGCACTCCTCAAGGAGGGGCATTGGGATATTAGGTGTTGTCCCGTCTTCGTCAAATTCATGTGATATTGTGATTGTGCCGTGTGAGTGGTGAAACGGCTTGATAATTTCTTATGTGTTGAGGTTCCGCGTAGTGACGAGATTATGTGACCAGGATGGCTCCTGAGAATCAGATTTAAATCGCACCTCAGTCGTGCTGGAGTTTTTGTAGCATATGGCTCTATCAGTCTCCCCATAATGGTATTATGCACTTAGCGTACTTGTGACCGATATTCAGTGATTTGTAATAGTAAGCAATTAAGCTCTGTGTATATATTTCTTCATGTAAATTCTATGATGGGATCGGGTGGAACGCCGCCACGGGTATGTTATTTGGATCGGGTTGCGCACCGCAACAGTGTGATGTTGAGCAAGACTCCTATAATGATTATTCTTGTGTTTTACTTTCTATTTCTTTGAGGAAAGTTCATATTTATATCGTGAGTCGGGTAGTCCCCTTCCTGATGTCGTTTCCTTATGTGTCATGTTCGAATTGTGGCCTATTGGAGCATTGTGGAATCGTGTGAAGCTAATGGTTGTGTTTGGGGTGATTGGTTGTATGAGCACCTCATACTGGGTGAGACGAGATTTATAAATTTAGGATCGATGTGATAGGACTATGCGAGTATATTGCAAGGGAGTTGCCCTTATTTGTTTGCAATGAGATGATGAGCTAAGTTTAGAGAAAAGATTTCAACGTGTGGTTAACTCTGCAGGTGGTTATGAATTCCTACACATCTCCTCCGTTGTGGTGGTATCGTCAGCGTTATGGCAGAATGTATGAATGTATCTGATAAGGTGCCTTGAGAGCATCAAGTTTGCAGAATTCTGGCTATTAAGGTTCAGGGAGCGTTATTGTGGTCAGATGATGAAACCATGCAGTGTATGGTGCTGATTCAGCAAAGGCACGCAGTTGTGTTCTGGTGCCTCGTGTGGTAGTTGATACGGTGTTCAAGTGTTAGAAACAGGCCTGGCAGAGAATTTTAGATGTTAGAACTAAGTTCGGAGCTTATTGTATGAATAAATGAGGATATTTGCATATTTGATCAACATTATGTGCTCAACTGGGTTGTGGTAGCACGGGCAGGTGCTCGGGGTGTTAAATAGTGATTCCAGGTAATTCTGGGGCAGTTCCTAGCACGTTTGAGGACGAACGCATGTCTAAGTGGGGGAGAATGTAACGACCCGACCGGTCATCTTGAGATCCAGCGCGTCGTTCAGCAGTTGGGAGTCACGAACAGCTTCATTTTATGGTATATTGACTTGTGCATATGGTCGGAATTGAAATTCAGGAAGATCGGAGTTGAATTTAAAGGAAAATTCTCATTTCAGAAGTCTTAAGTTAAAGAAATCGAGTAAGGCTGGGATTTTAAGTAAAAGACCTAGGAATAAGGATCCGAAGGTTCCAGCAGGTTCGTATGATGATTTCAGACTTGGGCGTATGTCCGGAACGAGTTTTGGATAACCCGGGAGCAAATCAGCGTATATTGTGGAAAGTCAGTATTTTAAGAAAATTTCCTAAGTTTGACTTGTAGTACATTTCAATGATATTGATGTCCGTTTGGGATTCCGAGTCTGGGAATAGCTTCGTATGGTGATTCTGGAGTTGGGAGCGCGATCGGAAGTGAATTCGGATATCCGGAAGTCAATTTAAGGTCATTTGGCTAAAGATAGAAAATTGAAGGTTTTTGAAGAATTCGACCGGAAATGGAAATTTTGATATCGGGGTCGGAATGCGATTCTGGAAGTTGGAGCAGGTCCGTAATGTCGTGTAACGACCCAGCCGGTCGTTTTGTGTGTTGGGACTCCGTTCCTGTGAATGACTCTTCCCATAGCGACTACTCGTGCCTTATGACTTGTGTGGGCCGGTAGTTCGAGATTCGGAAGTGATTTGGCCAGTTCAGGAACACTTGGTTCCTGAAGGCTAGCCTATTTGGCTGATTTTGGTTCCGAGCAGCATTTTGAGAAAACGACCTCGGAATCGAGTTCTGACAGCTCCAGCAGCTCCGGATGATGATTTCGGACTTGGGAGTGTGTTCGCCTCGGGTTTCTGATGACCCGGGAGTATTTCGGCACCTGAATTGGAATTCAGGATTTCATGTGATTTGGAATTCAGCCTGGAATTGGACCTCATGATATCATGGTCCGAATGGAATTCTGGAACTGGCAATAGTTTCGTATAGTCATTTATGACTTGTCCGCAAAATTTGGGGTCATTCCGAGCAGTGTAGACCCGTTCGGCGTATTGATGAGCCATTTGATATTTCTTGAAATCCTAAGTTTGATCTAAGAGGTTTTGGAGAGTGATTTTTTATTTGAACAATGTTTTTAGTGTTCTGGGAGCTCGAGCAAGTCCGTTATGTGATTTGGGACTTGTTGGTATAATTTGTCGAGGGCTCAGGTGGGCCCAGGGGTCTCCCGGACCCCGACCACGGTCAAAAACCAGCAATTGAACTGTTGGTGGGAATTTACTGGTCTGACCGCACCTGCGGGCCATGAGTCGCAGGCGCGAGGTTCGCACCAGCGGAATTCCCTTCGCAGGTGCGGCTTCTTCCGCAGGAGCGGCCTTCTCTCCGCAGCGGCTCCGCAGGAGCGGACAAAGGCCCGCAGGCGCGACCTTCCCCAGGGGCCCAGGCCATCGCAGGAGCGGCCTATTCTCCGCAGGCGCGGACAAATGTCCGCAGGTGCGAAATATTCCCCCAGTGCCTAGGCCATTTTCCGCAGGCGCGACCCAATTTCCGCAGGTGCGAGTCCGCACCTACGATCCAAAAGTCGCAGGTTCAGAAACTGCTGGGCAGTCCAAATAAAAGGCCCAAGTCGTGATTTCATTCCCAAAATCATATTTTCCTCCATTGTTGACGACCCCAAGAGCTCCAGAACGGGTATTTTGGCCTAGGAACTCAGGTAAGTGGTTCTGTAACCCTCCGCATGTCATTTCTTCCGCTCTTTGAGAATTTCCTCTTCCTAATTCATGGAAATTCATAAGCAATTGTTGGGGGAAGAAAGAGGGGTTTGATGTTAATATGAATTCTGATTTTTGGGCCATTGAGGGATGATTAATGGAGTTAATCTTGATCCTTAGGCGACGTATAACGCGTTTCTTCAAGAATTATAATTTTCCGGACGCCGAAGCTCGGAGTTGAATTTCCAAAGTACGTCAAGAATACGTTTTTGAGGAAATATTTGATAAATCCTCCTCGAATCTTCCTAAATTGATATAATTATGTGTTTTTGGCTAGTTGCGAGCCATCGAGGGTGATTCGGAGGATTCGTGCGTCGTGTTGATTGGTCCGTTGGCCGGAGGAGCACTTGTCCAGGTGAGTCTCCTTTCCAAACTTTGTAAGGGGGAAATGTCCCCTAGGATCTTGATTTATATTTGTATTCGTTGAGGGGGCTACGTACGTACCACGTGACGAGAGTCCGTACGTGGCATCTATACTATATATCGGGTAGCCGTAGGACCCACGAGCATGTTCTAATTGTTGTTTGATATTATCTGATGTTCTGTACAAGTTATTACTGATATTTGATGAAATTAAGCTATGATAGCTGCGAATTTAATGTACGAAATATTCAGGTAAGAATTATGAACTCCATCAATTGAGTAATTGTGTTACTCCTGATATAATTGATAAAGAGCAAAGAGTAAAGGAGATAATGAGCTGTTGAGCTAAATGAAGGTGGGTAAAATTCCTTCTCGTACTTGAATTGTTCAGTCGTGGTAATATTATGAGCAAAGAGGATTATATGATAAAAATCCTAACTTTGGCTATCCAGTGAGGTGAGTATA
>ML263217.1:37016-68281 GCA_005239495.1 Nicotiana undulata | reverse complement strand
TTACCTGAGGTAATTGGACTGAAAACACGTTCTGGAGCTCTTGGGGTGTGCAACAATGGAGGAAAACTTGTGTTTGTGAAGAAATTCACGAAATGGGCTTTTTATAGGACTGGCCAGCAGTTTCCGCACCTTCGACCTTTGGATCACAAGTGCGGTCTCGCACCTGCGGGAAATGGGTCGCACCTACGGAAAAGGCCTGGGCACTGGGGGAAATTTCTCGCTCTTGTGGACTTTGGATCGCAGGTGCGGACTCGCACCTGCGGGAAATGGGTCGCACCTACGGAAAAGGCCTGGGCACTGGGGGAAATTTCTCGCTCTTGTGGACTTTGGATCGCAGGTGCGGACTCGCACCTGCGGGAAATTGGCCGCACCTGCGATGGCCTGGGCCCTAGGGAATGCTCGCGCCTGCGGAGCCTGGTCTGCTCCTGCAGAGCCGCGCCTGCGGAGCCGCGCCTGCGAGAGGAAGAGTCGCCCCTATGACTAAGGTCGCTCCTGCGATGGAAAGGCCGCTGGTGCGAGCCCCGCGCCTGCGGCTCATGGACCGCAGGTGCGGTCACACCAGTAGATTTCCCACCAGCTGTGCAACTGCTGGTTTTTGAACCCGATCGGGGTCCGGGGGACCCCTGGGCCCACCCGAGCCCTCGACAAATTATACCAAAAAGTCCCAAATAACATGACGGACTTGCTCGAGCTCCCAAAACACTAAAAACATCATCCAAACTAGAAATCACCCTCCAAAACCCCTTAGTTTCAAACTTAGGATTTCAAGAAATTTCAAATGGCTCACCGATACGCCGAACGGGTCTATACTGCTTGGAATGACCCCAAATTTTGCGGACAAGTCATAAATGACTATACGGAACTATTGCCCATTCTGGAATTCCATTCGGACCATGATATCATGAGGTCCAATTCCAGGCTAAATTCCAAATCTTATGAAATCCTGAATTCCAGTTCAGGTGCCGAAATACTCCCGGGTCATCAGAAACCCGAGGCGAACACACTCCCTGGTCCGAAATCATCATCCGGAACTGGTGGAGCTGTCGGAACTCAATTCCGAGGCCGTTTGCTAAAAATGCTGCTCGGAACCAAAATTAGCCAAATAGGCTAGCCTTCAGGAACCAAGTGTTCCTGATCTTCCCAAATCACTTCTGAATCTCGAACTACCTGCCCACACAAGTCATAAGGCATGAGTAGCTGCTATGGAAAGAGTCATTCACGGGAACGGAGTCCCAACACACAAAACGACCGACTGGGTCGTTACAGATCCCTTCGAGAATTTTCGGAATTTGATCATGCGGGACCCGGGGTTGGAACTTGGGAATTCTTCAAGAGTAGCGATTTATTTGAATAGCTAAGATAACTTCCCACATTGTGCATGCATTGATTCAATTGTACCCCTTTTGACTAGTTGTGAGTCCTCGGTGTAGAGTTTGGAGTTTCGGGCGCAATTGTGGTCCGAGGGGTAGATTCAATACGAGGTGAGTCTCCTTTCTAACCTTGTAAGAGGGAATTGTCCCCATAGGTGAATTATATGCTATGTGTAAATTGTTTGGGGGCTACGTACGCACCAAGTGACGAGAGTTCGTACATAGCGGCTATCATTGTTATGTTCGGGTAGTTAAGCCCACATCATGTCTTATATGCTTCCTTGTAATGCCTTGTATGCTTTCTCATAATGCCTTATATGCTTTCTCGTAATACCTTATATGCTTCCTTGAAATGCTTTATATGATTCATTGTGACGCCATATGTACTATGAGATTATGTTTTGTATAGTATTGTTCCTCAGAGGCTTTATGAAAATTGTTGAATGGAAAGGAATTTGTTATAAAAAGTAATTAAAGTATATATATGGGATCGGGCCGTACGCCACGGAAGAGTTGAAAAAGGAATTGAAGTATATATATATGGGATCGGGCCGTATGCCACGGCAGAGTTGAAAAGAAATTGAAATATATATGGGATGGGGTTGTACGCCACGACAGAGTTGAAAAGAAATTGAAATATATATGGGATCGGGCCGTACGCCATGGCAGAGTTGAAAAGAAATTGAAATATATATGGGATCGGGTCGTACGCCACGGTAGTGTTGAGAAGTATTGGTGATATATATGGGATCGGGTCGTACGCCACGGCAGTGTTGAAAGGCAATTGTGATATATATGGGATCAGGTCGTACGCCACGGCAGTGTTGAGAAATACTTGAAGTACATATGGGATCGGTCTGTACGCCACGACGAGTTTAGAAGGTACCTTATGGGAGCGGGTCGTACGCCACGGCAGTGTTGAGAAATACTTGAAGTACATATGGGATCGGTCTGTACGCCACGACGAGTTTAGAAGGTACCTTATGGGAGCGGGTCGTACGCCACGGCGGATCTAAGATTTGGTGATTATTGTTTCATTTCGGTGGTCTTACCCTTGAAAGTGTATTATTGCTTAATTCAGTAGTTGTTTGGATTTCTGCTCTTGATATGTACTTGTTGTTTATTTCCTGACATGCCTACTGTATTTCATTATATTCTATCATATGATATTACTGTTGGACCTTAATGAGTATCGAGGCGACCTCTCGTCACTACTTCTTCGAGTTTAGGCGGGATACTCACTGGGTACATATTTATGTAATATGTACTCATGTTGCACTTATGTACTTAACTGTACAGGTTCTGAGGCCGGTGCTTCTGGTTATTGTACCGGAGATAGATCCTGAGCTTGTGGACTTGACTTCACGGTGAGCTGCTTCCTCTGGCGATTCCCAGCAGCACCATGGAGTTTTCACTTACTTTTGTTATTATTCCCTTCTATTTCATCCAGACTGTGGATTTGTATATATATTACTTTCCTTTGTATATTCCGTGTATGCCCTTGACTCTCGTGACACTAGTTCCTGGCACACGCGTAGTGTATATTTTGGGTTTTGGATTGTATAGGCATACATATGCTTTATTTTGGACATGTAGTGTTATGCTTTTATTTGCGTATCAAGCTATCATCATGTTTAACTGTTTAAAATTTGTAAATATCGACTTGTTTAATTAAATGGGAAGGGTAACACTTAGTGTAATTTGTATTGGCTTGCCTAACCCCGTCGTTGGGCGCCATCATGACCTGGATTAGGATTCTTGGTCGTGAAATAGATCGCCTAGCCAAATATGCATCACAGCAACCACATGGAAGCAGCTAGGAGACTTTTGCAACACCGCCATCTTTTGCCACCCGCCACTACCAAGCTGACTGCATGGGAGTTACCTCTAAAAGACTTGTATATGCCTGTATTTTTTAAGCAACGACCTCTCACTGTGTAAATCCACCACATGCAGTAGTATCTCCTTATAGTCTCACTACTACTGTTGTCATGATATACCCATTAGGGGCGTAGAAGACAGTCATATGACTATTGCTACTTGTAACAACTATGTATCGGGGGATCCTACTGAGCCCCCCGCCCCTATATGCTTTCTACTTAATGTTAAAGTTTCTCTCTTTTTCATCAAAAAAAAAATTCCAATTACCTAGTGTCTTTTTAAATAGACCCTAAATATCCACTTTTGTTTGTCCAGTTTGGAAAACTAATGCATAATTTACCATTTTTACACCTATTTTACCCTTATCATTTCCCAACATTTAGAATTTATAATAGTCCAAGTTAATTTTTCAATAATGTTAATTAGGGGAGATATAGTAATATTATCATGTTATTTATTGTTTCTTAAGAATGAGGAACTTCATCGTTCGGTCTTGAGATAGAAATGAAGGAGGAACCTCGCTGTTAGATTTCTCTAAAGCTTTCGATTTGGTTATAGCTAGCTCATGTTTTTGAAAAAAGGTAGGAGCATTTGATCACCTTCCAAAATATGATGGCCAAGATCCAGATTAATTACATTCTCTTCAGAAGGTGTAATAGAGGTATATGCTTGAATTGCAAGTTTACTCCGAGCAAGAACATTATGACCTAAAATAGGCTCTTGGTTATGGACCTATAGATTAAGAGGTGGAGGAATAAGAGGGCAGTGTATGGCCTACTAAAGAATAAGTGGGGAGCTTTGACTAGGGATTTAGCCCGACAATAGGGAGAGAGGTTGCATGTTATGGGGGGCTAGAGGAGTAATGGGGACGCGAGAAGTATGTGGACCTCAACAGCGAATTATACTCGGGAAGCTTCTAGAGAGGTGTTAGAGGTCTAGAAAGGTTACCCTAGTGGTCACAAAGCAGACTGGTGGTGGAATGGACAAGTCCAAGAAAAAGTAGAAGCAAAGAAAGCGGTTTAATTGAAGTTAGTAGAGATCAAAAATGAGGAGGAGAAGAGAGAAAATAGGGAGTGGTATAAGAAAAGAAGGCGTCACGACCCGAAATTCCACCAAAGACCGTGATGACGCCTAATTCGCTCGCTAGACAAGCCAACACTGAACAATATTAATAAAGTTCAATTATTAAGTCATTAACTGATTTGAGATCATAAAATAAGCGGAATAAGTAATAACTCAAACATCAATATGCAAAAATATCAGATAGGGTCTACATGACCACAATGGTCTTACAAATTCTTTCCAAAATTCGGGTGTCACAACTAGTCAGAAGCATCTAATAAGAGAACAAGAATCTCAATCATTATGCAAAGTCTGTCTGAAAATGGCGAATACAAAGACAGACGTAAAGAGTAGGGAAGGGAGGACTCCATGTGTTGCGGATCAATTCAAGTAAGCATCTCACCTCAAGCCTCCCGATAGCACTCCTACTCTGTTGGGCGCAGGGGCGGATCCACCCCTTTGGAAAGGGGTGGCATGGAACCCGCTAAGAGGATAATGATTTTATATACATATGTTGAAATTTTCTTAAATTATGTTAAATATCTCATCCTGCCACCTGCAGTTATAAACTAGACAAAGGTGCCATGGCTGGTAGACCATTTTGAAAGCTTTTCTCGTGTGTAAAATTCAAGTTGGGATTTATCTTGAACCTTGTCTAACTTCCCCTTTTTCTTTGTGCTTTTTATTTCCTTTTATCCCAGTCATTTTCCCTTTTCGGATTCCTCCCAATTTTCTATTTGTCGTTTTATTATTTCTTATATTTTTTTTTCTCTATTCTATTATTTTATATGTGTTTTTTAGTAAGAACACTCGAAAGAGAGACTCAAAAACTTTAAAATTATATAAAATATATTCCTTTTCATCTTAAATCTATGAGTTTTTTTCTTTCAAATCCAAAAATCTTGTGTCTTATGGGAATTTTGGATTAAGATAAAAAAATTATTTTTTTATTATATCATAAAATTTTATGTTATTATATAATTATTAAATTTAAATTTCTCTAGTATTAAAGTATGATGAAAATTTTGTAAGCATTTCTTAAAAATGAGATTTATTACTTGTAGTTTATTTAATTATACTTGTGGGTATAATTGATCTACTGAAGACAATTTTTAAAAAAATTCTTATTTTGATTGATGCAATTCCCTTATCGAAGATCTTATATTACTTGTGTAAATTTATTTTTAATATGTGGAAAAAGATGTAATATCCTAGTGCAAATATTAATTTTATTTGTGTTGTTATAATACAGGTGTTATTCCTTATTTAAAATGCTAATTATGTTTATTTTTGATATTTTAGATGTAATTTTTATATATTCAAATAAAAGACACTTATTAGGTTGACCAGAATAAACTCAAAATAATCGAATAAACGTTCCTTACAAATTATGTGTTAGTCATTACGAGCTAAACATTAAAGGAATTATCGCACCCACCACCTACAAATCCTATATCCGCCTCTGGCTGAGTGTATGCCACCAAAGCTAGCCTCAGAACCTGCACAAAATGTGTACAAGTATAGTATGACTATAAGAAATATGGTAACCCAGTAAGTATCAAGTCCAGTCTCGAAAAAGTAATGGTGAGAGGTCAATAGACGAACCTACTATCAGCTCTATAATCATAAGAGGCATGAACAGTACATGAAATAAAGTGTGATAGCATCAATCAAGTCTACCAATAACAACGCAATAGTGCCAATATTTGGATATGCTTTTCAAATAGGAGATAACACATAATATCAGGTATATCAAATCATTCACAATCAAGATACGAGGCGAACAACAGCCAATAATCATAAGAGACACTACATGAGTCTAAGCTTCCAATGCCATCTCACTTCCAATACCAATTTTCTGCACGAATTCATATAACTGACACAGATCGAGGGTCCAAATCAACACCAATATGAATATCCTGCGCTAATAGGGCCCAGGATAACATGGGTAATCACCTGACTCTGGAAGGACGGTACAATATCCAAGCGTCGTTGCGGCGTGCAACCCAATCCACTAATAAATAATATAACATTACAGCATGCAACCTGATCCATATACATATTACTATGGCATTATGCCACCGAATCCACACATGTATCCGTGGCAGTGTTGTTTAACCAAAGAATTAGATTCTTTGCCAAAGTTATATTAAGAAGAACACGGGTTTCTGATAACCAAAGAATAAGCTAATAATTATAAGTAATTTAGTAAATAGAAAGCAGTAAGATGCGTAAAAAGTAAGTATATTGCAATAGTAGTTCGAACGTGTCCTTACAAGTTATATTTCACTCCCTTTTATAGGGAATTTCTTAATATAACGTCTACTCTTTTCAGTGATTGAGCATTAATGACTAATAATAGCATTAATGTAACGTTACAATGATTAACCGTAACTGTTGCGTGAAGATTATGTAACATTTTGGCTCATTAATTGAAGATCTCCGAATCTGCCCTTTATTGTGCCTTGATTCATTCTAACCGCGTCTCTTCATTTTCTCAATCAGGTTGAGATTCCCGTACCTAATTACCCCGTGGGTGTTTTGTCCCGTTCCTTTTTATATCGTACCTCTTCAAAGAGTCTCGTCCAGTTGTCATGATTTCATTGCTCCACATAGATTGCTGAGTCATCACAATTATTACACGTGTGAAGCTCATTTTTACCAATACAGATAGTCCCCCCACTTACCATTTATTTATGGATTAATATTTGGTAAGTGGATACTCATTTATGGCGAGAATATTTTGTCGTCGCTTCACTCGTACCGTTGTATCCGTCTCTGACTGTATGTGTCGTTTGTCACTTCTATTTAATGCTCATGTCACGTGGCATTCCATGATTGGTTTTGCAATTACTCGGTGCCTTTTAGGGCTTTTTGCGGCTGCATCAGTCTCGATGTGACAGCTTCAATTATGACTTTCACATCACTGTTCTTTTCATTTTTTGACGGTTGCCTTTGAGTATAAATACCCGTTTTTCTTTCTTTACTTTCACGAAAAACTTCCAATCATTCATTCTTTGTTTGTAAATTCTTCATCTTGGTAAATATGTCTTCTTCTAACCAGCAATCTAAAAAGGTCATCATAGTAGATGAACTGACTTCTTCTTCTACTCCTACACGAAGTAAGAGAGGCGGTAGGCTTAGGAGTTTAGGTTCTACCCCTTCCAGGGGTTCTTCTTCTTCTCAAGTTACTCCCCGATCTTCTTCTAAGTCTACTGCTCCTTTATCTTCTTCAAGGGCTAGGGCTTCTAGATCTTCATCAAAGAGTAGAGAACACAATGAACCACTTCTTGAGCCGAGGGTTGATGAAATCGTTCCTGCGGAGTTTTCTTTTGCCAAGGATAGTCAGGCCATGAGTGAACAGCTTTCTTCAATGTCTTCATATAACAGTACCGACCCTTATCCTACCCAAATAACTGAGGGCTTGGTGTCTCTTGTACGCAGGGATTGTTTTTGGAAGCCTGATTTTCCTGTTATTTTTTCTAACGAGAACCAAAGAATAACCTCTTACAAGGAAGGGTATTCTTACGTTTATACTTATCCTTTCACATTAGGATTCAAGCCTCTCATCGACCCGTATATCATCGAGTTTTGTCGATTCTTCAAAATTTGTCTAGGACAAGTCGGTCATCTTGTTTGGTGAATCATCGCGTGCCTTAGGTATTTGGCTAATTAAGCTTCTGTACCCTTCACTTTTCATCATCTTATTCACCTCTATTCTCTGATGTTGTTCCACCAAGGAGTGTTTACTCTCGCGGCTAGGAGTAAAAGGGTGTTAGTTACTCCAGATGATGACAAAGACCGAGGGTGAGTACGTCCGGTATGTTGCTGTCCCTATTGCTGGTTTAGTAGGTGAAGAAAATCTCCCCTTCCCTGAGAAGTGGAATCTTGCACGTGAGTACAATTTTTCTCACTTTCCTTTCCTTTGTTTTTGATAATTTATCAGTTCTGTGACTGTTTCTTTTCTTTACAGCAATCATGGGAACCGTTGAGAATGTCTCCGATTTTTGTGATTGGGTAGAAAAACTCTTATTGATTTCTCATTTAGAATAACGTTCGTGGAAATACCTCTTTGGGAGGTTTGGATGGAAGGTTAAGACCCACGGTAAGCGAAGTTTTTTGTTTTTACTTCTTTCTTTTTTTAAGTTTTACCTGATCCCTTTTCATTTGGTAGGGTTTGCTGCTCGTGGTATTTCTTATGCGGCTGTGTCTCTTTAAGGCTGTCCCTAGCAAAGGCCCAAGAGATCATTGTTGGCTCCTCCTCATCGAAAAGAAAAGCAAGTGGGTCCAGGACCTTAGAGGAGGAAGAGGAAGAGGAGTGTTCGCTGGTCCACAGGTCATGTAGGAGGAGGGTGGTTTCTTACGACGAGTCTACACATGTTGTTGACCCTCCCGTGCCTGAATTTGAGCTCATAGAAAAGAAAATCAAGTGGGTCCAGGACCTTAGAGGGGGAAGAGGAAGAGGAGGGTTCGCTGGTCCACAGGTCACGTAGGAGAAGGGTGGTTTCTGACGACGAGTCTACACCTATTGTTGACCCTCCCGTGCCTAAATCCGAGCTTTCTGTCCCCGAGGATGCAACTCCCTCTCCTGTTCGTGAATCCATTGATCTCCTGTTCCGTGAAGGTTTTGGTGCCATTTCTGATGAAGTCCCTCTTGCTGGTTGCTCTCCTCCTGCTCCTAAAGAACTTCCTTCAATTTCGCTCGTTGTTGTTTCTGCTCCCATGGTTGTTCCTGCTCCAGCTGCTATTTCTGCTCCCGTGGTTGTTTCTGCTTTTCAGCCTACTTTGCATATGGCTTCTTTATCCGCCCCGCCTCCATGCCTTCTGCTGTAGACGTTGGGTTTTCCAGCAGGGGGAGATGAGGCAAGTTACAATAGAGGTTCCAGCAACGGGCAGCCTCTTGAAAAGGTCGGGCCACGCTGATGTATGGTTAAATCCATTGATAGGCCCTACTGAAAAGTCTAAGCTGGAAAGCCACAACTCTCTGACATGGATGAACGAGATCGTGCACTCGTCTTTAAAAGTAAAACTTGCTCTTCTTTCATATGTACTTATATAATTACCGTATCAAATGTATTTTTTTTATGTAGATCAATCTTGTGGGCACAGAGTTAATGAAGAGATTCGTTCAGATGGAGCACACAACAAAAGACTCCCAAATTGAGGCTGATAATTGGAGGTAGAAGTACGAGGGTCTACAACTTGACATGGAGGCAGTGGAGGAGGAAAAGTGTACCTTAGAGTAGCAAGTTAGGGTTATGACAGCAGAACTGGCCGTTGAGAAGGCGTCTTCGAGAGTGTCCTATAATATTCATTTGCAGAGCAGCTTTCCCGTGCCACAGAGGAGATTAGGAGCCTGAAGGCCTTGTTGGACCAGAAGGGGGTGTATTCTGGTGAACTTGTTCAATTGCTCACCCAGACCTAGGAAGACCTCCATAACTCTTTGGAGAAGGTCCAGTTTCTGGAAAAATCCCTCGCTCCTTTACAAGCCTCTGACGATGCTTCCGTGGATGAAAGGGATGATTTAAGAGTTGAAGCTGAACATTGGGAGAAGGATTATGATGCTCTTGAAGACAAATCAGTCGTCGATGTTAGCTGGGCTTATCTGAATGCCCGTCTTGACACATTGACGGAAATGGGCCAAGAGGGTTTTTACTTGGAAGCCGAAATTGCTTAAACAAGGGAGACGATTGAGAAGTCTCAACAAAGTCAGAATCTCTCTTCACCTGAGGTTGAGGTCCCTGTTGCCCGTGTCTCTCCATCTCAAGCTGCTCCTCCTGCCAGTGAAGACAACCCCCCCATTGGGAAAAGTTTAAAGAATTTAGTTCTTTTGTTTTTATTTGTATCAATTGGTGGTTACCCCCAGTCCCATCGGGGGTAACGTTGGATCCTATGTAAGTCCCCAACTGACAACTTAGGGGCAATCAATGTATAAATTAACCCGGCTTAGACTAAGTTAAAACTTAGTTTATTTTGCCATAATATATTAATATCAATATTAGCAGAACTTTAGCTTTCTTTGAGTTTTGTTTTACTCATAAGTCTTTTGCATGCTTTGTTTTTGAGGTTTTTGGTTTATCTCTGAGTTTTGACTTTGCATTATAGAATGCTTAGATTGTCCGTACCTTTTCGTAATAGGCACGGTTTATAAAAGAGGGCCCTTTTTTTGATCGACACTTAATGAAGAAGACGTCTCAACTTCATAATGGTGTAAATATACAAAAGAGAAATAGGAATTTCACATGTTTTTCTTTAACAATGTTTTGAAGAAAGTTTTCGCATTGTTTCGAGCTTTCATAACATTTCACAATTGTTTGTGTATCGTCTATAACTCATTTTGTAACTGTTTTTCCTTTTAATAGATTTGATATGAACTTGTACTCGTAATTGTTTTTCTTTTGCAACTGTTTTTTTGAATTAGTACACGGGAATAGTTGTTTTTGTTTATAACAGTTTTAATATGTAAGGGTATGATTTTTTACCCATAACTGTTTTTATTGATAACAGTTTTTAAATGAGTACAAGGGTAATGTTTTTTTTTTCATCCGAACTGTTTTCATTCACAACAGTTTTCTGAATAAGTACAAGGATAATGATCTTTCATCCGTAACTGTTTTTCATTTATAACAATTTTTTTAGTAAGTACAAGGATAATGATCTTTCATCCATAACTTTCTGCATTTACAACAGTTTTTGAGTAAGTACAAGGATAATGATCTTTCATCCATAACTGTTTTCATTTACACTAGTTTTTGAGTAAGTACAAAGATGTGCATTTTTACCCGTAACTAATATTCTGCCTTTAACCTGAATATTCGTTTACATTTACTGTATTGGTAAAAAAGAGTTTCACACGTAAGATGATTCTTGACAACTCAGCCAGCTACGTGGACCAAGGAAAATATGACAGCTGGACATGATTCTATAAAGAGGTACGGAGCAGAGAGGTACGGATCAATAAACCTACCGGGTAATTAGCTACAGGAAACCCAACCTGATTGAGACAAAGAAGAGATACGGTCAAAATGAATTTTGACAGAGCTACAGGCAGATCCAGAGATCCTCAATTATGACTCACACGTTACACAACCTTCACGCAACAGTTACAGTTATCCTTTTACACGCCCCATTAATGTAATAATTAGTCATTAATGAGTGATCATTGTAAAAGGCAGACGTTATATTGAGAAACTCCTTATATAAGGGAAGAGAAAATGGCTTGTAAGGGGATCTAAACTTCGAATATAATACACTTTACTTTTCTTAGCATCTTACTATCGTCATTTACTTATTCTTCTTCACTTAATATTATTTTCTTGATTACCAGTAACCCGCGTTCATCCTAAAAATAGCTTTGGTCAAAGGATCTAATTCTTTGGTTAAACAATTTGGTTCCGTTACCGGGAAACTGATAATCTTTGTTTTCTTTTCAATCGATATCCTCTAAACTATGTCAAACTCCAACGACAACAATCAACAGAGAGATAGGATTCCATCACTTCCATCACCTCTTCCATCCCCAAGAGGTTCAAGGGAACAATCCTAAGAGAGATCCAACAACAACAACGATAACAGCAACAATGATCAAACAGTAGAACAAGATCGTATAAAGCAAATGATTGCAGAGTATGTGAGTCAAGCTTTGCAAGAATTTGCAAGGGGATTACCAGCGGCATCACCCACATCACTGACACCACCTCCTAATAACACAATTACCGTGGAAAATCCTCAGTCTGGGTTGGTAAACTCAGCAAGGGATGACACCCATAACGAATCTCTCGAAACGAGACCAGGTATGACTAATAACCCTGAATTACAAAATTTACTACTAACCTTGCAGAGACAGGTAAAGGAACAAAACGATCGAATCGAGCAAATTCTTGGAGTACCACCTGTTATCAAAGGCATTGATGTTGATAGATATTCTCAACAACCTTGGAAACCAAGCGCAGCACCATTGCCTATACCCAAGAAATTTAAAATGCCTGACGTTCCTAAGTATAACGGAACAACTGACCCACGCGACCATGTGACTGCTTTTACTACCGGAGTAAAGGGAAACGACTTAACAAAACAAGAGATTGAATCCTTGTCAAAAAATTTGGAGAAACACTTACAAAAGGAGCCCTAACCTGGTATTCTCTTCTCCCTGAAAATTCTATTGATTCTTTTGATGAGCTTGCAGATTCTTTCATAAAAGCACACTCTAGTGCACAAAAAGTCAAGAAAAGAATGGAGGACATATTTAAAATAAAGCAAGGAGACACGGAACTACTTCGTGAATTTGTAGACAGGTTCCAGCGAGAAATAATGCAATTACCCAGGGTACCTGATAATTGGGCAGCAATGGCATTCGTAAGTAATCTAAATGACAAAAGCTCAGAAGCCACGAGGAGACTCAAAGAAAATTTGAGAGAATTCCCTGCTACGACGTGGAATGATGTATGTAACAGGTACAGTACTAAACTTCGAATAGAAGAAGATATCATTGCTCGTTCGAAAGGTGAAGATCATTCCAGATCCAGGCGATCTGAATCAGACAAGAGATCAAGTAAAAACAGGTACGATCCTTACTTAGGACCATCGGGACGTGAAACTCGCCCAAGGTTTTAGAATACTAGATCAGATTATAGACCACCAAGCAGGGATGTAGGCTCATCCTCATCTAGATCCAGAAAGGATCGGGATGAACGACCTATAGGTAATGCACGAATTGGGGATCATACATTTAATGTAAGTACTCCTGAACTTGTTTCGATATTAAAAAATATGGGAGATAAGGTTATGTGGCCCAAAGAAATGCGGTCAAACCCAAATAAAAGGAACCCCAGTTTCTGGTGTGAATTCCATAATGATCATGGACACAGGACTGCAGATTGCAGAATTTTACAAGGTGAAATAGAACAATTATCAAAACAGGGCTATTTAACATAATTGTTTAGTAATAAAGGTAAACAGGCATATATGAAGAACAGGCAGGAGCCCCCGAAGCCTACATCTCCCAAAAGAACCGTCAACGTGATACATGGAGGAGAGGAAGTGAATGGAATAGTTTGCAAATTAGCCTCGAAGGTCACAATTACCCACGGAAAGCGGGTTCGAGAACATCCAGATGAAGATAATATACCCTTTGACGATGCAGACTTTGACGGACTAATGCTCCCCCCACAACGATGCTCTGGTAATACCCTTACTCATTCATGACACTAACGTTAAAAGAGTGTTGATTGATCCAGGTAGTTCAGTCAATATCATTCTGCTAAGAGTCATGGAAGAAATGCTCATAGGGAATCAAGTGATCCCAAAGAGACGAGCCATATCAGGGTTTGATAACTATACATTGATAACCAAAAGAGAGAACGAACTTAGCACTTACGCCGAGGGAGTAACTAAGAACACCAAATTCCAAGTCATTGATACTGACGTGGCTTATAACGTGATTATGGGAAGGCCCTGGATCCACGACATGAAAGCGATACCATCAACCTTACACCAGGTAATTAAATTCCCTTCAGAATGGGGAATCAGACAGATTAGAGGTGATCAACATACCTCCAAAAATATAAATACCGTGGTGCATTATAAAAAAAAGTAGAGACGGAAGAATCGGAAGATAGAGAAATCTTCCAGACAGATGTCACCGATCAAACAGGTACAGAAAAAGTTACTGACCAAGAAGGTACGAAAGAAATGAACATTCAAACAGATCGAGAAGGTGAATCAAGTCACCACGAAAGATGCATTGGACCACACGGATGTAGATTCCATACCGGACGTCATTCATGAACAGGAGGAAGATGAGCACATCAAAACAACCACGGAAGAGCTCGAAGTTGTTCCATTGTTCGAACAAAAACCTTAACAGAAGGTGTATATAGGCACGAGGCTGAGCCCCAGTCGAAGGGAAGAAAAGAAAGCAATGACCATTCAAGAACCAAGTGATTGATGAAGAGGTACAAAAACTTTTGAAAATTGGTTCAATACGAGAGGTAACGTACCCTAACTGGTTAGCTAACACTGTGGTAGTACCAAAAACGAATGGCAAATGGAGAGAATGCGTAGATTATACTGATTTAAATAAAGCATGCCCCAAAGATTCATTCCCATTACCACATATAGATCAAATGATTGATGCCACCGCATGTCATGAATTGCTAAGCTTTCTAGATGCATATTCTGGTCATAATCAGATTAGAATGGATTCCTCAGACGAGGAAAAAACCTCCTTTATTACGAACAGGGGGACTTATTGTTATAAAGTCATGCCTTTTGGCTTTAAAAATGTTGGAGCCGCGTATCAAAGGCTAGTGACCAAGATGTTCCAGGAACATCTGGGAAAAACGATGAAGTTTACATCGACGACATGCTGGTAAAATCAACACGAGAGGGAGATCATTTCCAGCATCTCTCTATTACATTTGACATTTTACGCAGGTATAATATGAAGCTGAATCCAGAAAAATGCGCTTTTGTCGTAGAATCAGGTAAATTCTTGGGTTTCCTTGTGTCAAACAGGGGAATAGAGGTAAATCCCGCTCAAATTAAAGCTATAGAAGAAATATCTGATGCACTAACAAATAAAAAAGAAGTTCAAAGACTAATGGGAAGAATCGCAGATTTGGGAAGATTTATTTCCAAGTCTTCTGAAAAAAGTTTTAAATTATTTTCAGTCCTCAAAAAGCAAATCAGTTCGAATGGACTGAAGAATGTCAACAAGCCCTCAAGAATCTGAAGACTTATCTATCAAAACCCCTGCTGCTATCAAATCCAAAAGAAGGGGAGAAACTGTACATCTACCTGGTTGTATCAGAAATACCTGTAAGTGCAGTATTGGTAAGAGAAGATAAAGGTAAACAATCTCTTATTTATTATGTCAGTAAAACTTTACTAGATGCTGAAACCAGATATCCATATCTAGAAAAGTTAGTCTTAGCTTTAATAATGGCATCTAGAAAATTACGACCATATTTTCAATGTCATCCAATCACTGTTGTGACTTCATATCCTTTAAGGAGTATTTTGCATAAACAAGAACTGTCAGGAAGATTAGCCAAGTGGGTCATAGAATTAAGTGAGCATGAAATAATATATCAGCCTAGGACTGCAATTAAGTCTCAAATACTAGCTGATTTTGTCGCTGGCTTTAGTAATAGCATTGTCCCTGAAGAGGAAAAAGAGTTACAACTCTTTAACGGTGCTAATCTGAGTCTATGGACCCGATTTACTGATGGATCTTCCAATGTAAAAGGCACCAGCTTAGGCATAGTCTTAATATCACCCACGGGTGAAAAGACACGACAGGCTATTAATATCCTATAACTAACAACGAAGCTGAGTACGAAGCTGTCATTGAAGGACTAGAACTCACACGAGAACTCTCAATCTAGCAAATTGTAATCAACAACGACTCCCAACTGGTAGTGAATCAAATGCAGGGGACTTACATCGCTCGAGATACTCGGATGCAACAGTACCTGGAAAAGGCACGAGAGCTCGTGAGACAATTCAAAATATGGAAGGTAATACAAATACCTAGAGAGGAAAATGCGGAGGCAGATACATTAGCTAACCTCGTAGCAGTCACAGAAGTAACAAACAAATACAATGCAATTGTCGTTCATTTATTCCATTCAGCAATCGACTAGGACAGAAATGTTGTAACTTTCAACAATTTAACCTGGATTGGAGAAACGAAATTCTAAGTTTTTTGCAAAATGGTACCGTACCTGAAGACAAGAAAACAGCTCAAGCACTCCGCCGTAAAGATACACGATACTGCATCATTCGCAATATATTATATCGCAAGATGTTCGGAGGGCCTCTAGCTAAATACCTCGGACTTAATCAAACGGAGTTCGTGATGAAAGAAGGCCACGAAGAACACTGTGGAAATCACTCAAGGGCGAGATCCTTAGTAAAAACCCTAATTAGAGTTGGGTATTATTGGCCTAAGATGGAAGAAGAGGTCGAGAACTTCATATCCAAATACGACAGATGCCAAAGGTTCGCCAATAACATGCATCGACCAGTGGAATTATTGCATCCAATTATATCCCCATGGCCCTTCATGAAATGGGGTATGGACATAGTGGGACCTCTCCCCCAGCTAAAGGACAGGTACGGTTTCTACTCGTGCTAACCGACTATTTTACAAAATGGGTAGAGGCAGAAGAATTCAAACAGGTGCGAGAAAAGGAAGTTAAAAGCTTCTTATGGCGGAACATAATATGCCGATTTGGTATACCGAAGGAGATCATGTGTGATAATGGCCCACAGTTCATAGGCTCACAAATCACATGATTCTTCGAAAGCTGGCAAATCAAACGGGATCACTTCAACACCATACCACCCCGTGGCTAACAGTCAAGCAGAATCAACGAATAAAATCATCATCAACAACCTGAAGAAGCGGCTAGATAAACCCAAGGGAAAATGTCCTGATGAGTTACCAGCGGTACTATGGGCATATAGAACAACTTCAAAAATAGCCACGGGAGAAACTCCATTTGCACTTGTCTATGGCTCAGAAGCCTTAATACATGTGGAAATTGGCGAACCTAGCATAAGGTTTATAACAGCCACGGAGGAAGCAAACGACGACGAATTGAGGACTAGTCTAGATCTGCTTGAACCACGAAGGGAAGCAGCGCTAATACAGATGGCAGCTCAAAAACAAATCATAGAGCGTTATTACAACCGTAAAGCTCATCTCAGATACTTCAAGATTGGGGACTTCGTCCTCAAAAAAGTCTTTCAATCAACGAAAGAAGCAGGCGCAGGAAAGTTGAACCCAAATTGGGAAGGACCCTACAAAGTCCGAGGCATAGCTGGAAAGGGCGCCTACGAGCTGGAAGCTATGGATGGCAGAATCCTACCGACAAGTTGGAATGTCATCCACTTGAAGAAGTACTACTTCTAAGGAAAAGAAGTACCCCCGGTCAGGTATCACACGTTCAATTTTATTTTGAACATTTAAAATTTTACTAACTTTTTTAGATGATAGTCATAAAGCTAACCCATCACCAGATGATGATATTAGACCTGCAAAGATGCGAGGAAGTAACACAATTCCCGGTCTAGGGTTACACTTTCTAATGGACGTTTTAAAGGGTTAAGCAGTCATCATCTAAAAACTATATACCTTCGAGTCCCACACATTTTTCCTTTTCAGGAAAAGGACCACAAGGAAGGAATAGTCAAGTGCTCGAGATTTCATTCTTCAAAGTTCAAACACTTGGGGAACTATACAATATGGAAGGCTAAGACGAAGCAAAAAAGACTATCAGAAAGTCAAAGATCGAGCCTGAAGATCCATCTACCCAACAAGTCAAGTGATACGAGTAGAATCGAAAGAGATGAAGACTCAAATGCAAAGCCTAATTCAAAAAACCTTCGAACAATGTTCAGGTTGAAAGGCAAAATATTAGTCACGAGGAAGAAATGCACATCTTTGTACGTATTCAAAACTGTTGTAACCAAAAAACAGTTAGGGGTAAAAGATCATCATCATTGTACTCATTCAAAAACTGTTGTGATTAAAAACAGTTACGAAATCTTTGTACTCATATAGAAAATTGTTATCAAATAAAACAGTTACGGATGAAAGATCAAAATTCTTGTATTTGTGCAGAAAACTGTTATCAAATAAAACAGTTACGGATGTAAAAGCATTTCCCTCGTACTTATTAAAAACTGTTATCAACAAAAATAGTTGCGGGTGAAAATCCCAATCTTTATAAAAACTGTTACGAACGAAAAACAGTTCTCCCTTGTATCAACTCGAAAAAACTGTTACATATGAAAGTATCTTGACTAACCCCGTCGAAAAAACTGTTACATATGAAAGTATCAGTACAACCGACCCCATGTACTGGTAAGTATCTTGACTAACCCCGTCGAAGTTGTGACAAGATTTTTTTTTAAAATATACTCATTAATAAACACTATAATGTAAACTAGCAATAGAACTAAAAGATAGAATAATAGAATATAGTACCTAATGCGACTATGACAGGAAATAGAAGAGTATCACAAAGAATCACAATTTAACGGTTTCCAACATCTCAACCAGCCCTTTCCTTAGAACGAAAGCCCATGAACCACAACAATCACATCATATACTTTCATAGGGTGATAAAGTACTCAAGATATCAAGTCTAACGGCACGGAAACACCCTTCGTGCATTTATCTCATCCTCACCATATGTGTAAAACAGTACCAACCAAATGATAGAAATACCGACAATAGAAATAAGAAGGAAGGGAATATGTAAGCAGTAATAATACACGAGAATGTACAGAAGAACATTAGTAACAGACTAAGCAGAGAGCACCCAGATAACGACCACAATTAAAAAAAAGGGTTATAATTTCAATTAACCAACATGATGGAGGTCTAAGTACAAATATAGCAAGCAAGAAGGAAACACATAATCTTCACAAGTTAACAAGTAAGGACATGAAGGAATAGCATGGTGGAAGACTTACACTAAGGTACAACAGAATAGATACAACATGAGTATAATTATAAAAGCAGGAAATAGGCATGGCATATGCAAGTTAAATAGGTAAAAGACATGGACAACACAACAACAATTGAGGTAGAGGTCAAGTACGGGACAATAACAACATATCACACAAAATATATAATGGAGACAATGACAAATCAAGGTAAAGGCGGAAATGTATACACGGAAAACAAATATGACATCATAATGCATGTCCCTCATCCTCATCTGCACGGAAACACCCTTCGTGCCATGACCTCACAATATTAAAAGCATAACAATATAAATGAAATGGCACGGCATCACCCTTCGTGCTTTACACTCTTTCCTCACATGGTGATGTATATGAAATGGAACGGCATCACCCTTCGTGCTTTACACTCTTTCTCACATGATAATATATATGAAAGGGCACGACATCACCCTTCGTGCTTTATTCTCTTCCTCACATGATAATGTATATGAAATGGCACGGCATCACCCTTCGTGCTTTACACTCTTCCTCACATGATAATGTATATGAAATGGCACGGCATCACCCTTCGTGCTTTACACTCTTCCTCACATGATAATGTATATGAAATGGCACGGGATCACCCTTTGTGCTTTACACTCTTCCTCACATGATAATGTATATGAAATGGCACGGGATCACCCTTCGTGCTTTACACTCTTCCTCACCAAGCATATGAATATCAATAAAATGACAAGGCAGGAAGTATAAATAACATCGAGGAGAGTGTCCAAACGAATAATCTAACATATTTTCAATGACTGAATTTCTAAGCCAGCAATGATTCAATAGCCCTAAAGGAAAGTACAATTCAAGTACTTCCACCAATTTCACATTTTATCAGTAACTCAAGCATAGAATCCAGCACCTCAAATATCAACCGTAGCAAGGTAGTAGTGATTACGCATAGAGATGAACCAAACTAAACACATCAATGTATTCTCAGAATTCTATCAAATTTGATCAAGTGATATTAGGCTAAATCTTGATTACTAACATTTTATACTACGTTTTCATATCGGTAAAACAGGTAAGGCATGAATTAAGGAAATTACGAAATTCTACAAAACACAATTATAGCGCAATCTACCCCCAAGCATGGTTAACCCCAGCACATACATATATGTTCGTCACCTCATATATGTATCATCCCCGCATGTGGCAAACAATAGCAATTAGGAGAAAAAATTCCCTCAACAAAACTAGGCAAAACACTTACCTCACCAACAAGAAGTTTTCCACCTTTGAACACCAACCAAACTCCATTTAATGGCCTCAATCTATACAACATATTGATACAAGATATCACTTAATGGATCACAACTCGCTCTTTTTTTTCTCCTTAATTTTAGACCTGAAGCTAAATCTCAATGTTTACACCTTAAGGTACAAATTTTTAAAGTGAAATTATATTCTGATATATCAATCTGAATATGATACTTAGCTTTGATTTCTATGAAGTAGCCATGAATCTCTATGATGTTAACCAGACTAAAAGTCAAGACCTATTACATTTGATAATAAATATTCGAAAAACTAGCTTAAAAGAAATTAAGGTGCGATAGATTTCCAATTACTGCCACATAAGATACGTGAGAATTCTTTGTTAGAACTTCGATTTTTATGTCTAATCCTAAGAGCCCATCATAACCAAATCATTGAAACCTATCATTATAAATGAGATCGCTTTATTTCAGTCCGATTAAATATGCTATTGTAGTAAGAATTGCATATAAGCATACCTTGTAACTTGACTTTCTCCACAAAAGTTCACACACAGTGATTGAAAATTGAAATCAAATAGTGGTCTAGCTTTCATGTATTCACGCGGATGCCACAACGTTTCCCAAGGACACCCGTACTTTATTTCTTTTCCTCAGATAAACCAAATAACCAATTGTCCCTTAATACTAGTCTTTTAGGTCATCTGTCACGTGAACTAGCAATAAAGTATGGGCTTGGCCCAAATTCTTTTTCATTATTATATATGTTCTACTATATTATAATAGTTTTTTTAGCTCATTAAATATAATCTACTAACTTCATATATATTTCACATCACATGATATATACATATATATAGGCTCCCACCATGCAAAATAAATTTGTATTATTTCTATGTATAAGAAATAAGGAAGTATAATTAACGAGTTAACTTAAAGGTTCAGTTTTAAAAACATATTGGGTTATTACAGAGTGAAATAGGTGTATGACAATTGCATTGTCTTTATTCGTCACTTCTGCAATTGCTGCGAGGTTAGCTAATGCATCCGCTTCTGCATTTTCCTCCCTAGGTATTTTCATAACCTTCCATGATTAGAATTGTCTTACCAGGTCTCGTTCCTTTTCCAGATATTCTTGCATCCGAGCCTCTCTAGCGGTGTAAGTCCCCTACATCTGGTTCACCACTAGTTGAGAGTCACTTTTAATCACGATTTGCTCGATTGAGAGTTCTCATGCCAGTTCAAGCCCTGCAATGACAGCTTCATACTCTGCTTCATTGTTAGTTATGGGATAACATTTAATAGCTTGTCATATCTTGTCACCCGTAGGTGATATTAAAATAATTCCCAAGCCAGCTCCTTTTACATTAGAAAAGCCGTCAGTAAATAGGGTTCATATTCCTGGATTAGCCCCGTTGAAGAGTTGTAACTCTCTTTCCACTTTAGGGATTATGCTAGTATTAAAGTCAACGATGAAATCAGCTAAAATTTGAGACTTTATTGTAGTCCTAGGTTGATATATTATGTCATGCTCGCTTAATTCTATTGCCCATTTAGCTAATCTTCTCGATAATTCTTGTTTATACAGAATATTTCTCAACGGGTATGAAGTCACAACAGTGATTGGATGACATTGAAAATATGGTCTTAACTTTCTAGTTGCCATCATTAAAGCTAAGGCTAATTTTTCTAGATGTGGATATCTAGTTTCAGCATCTAATAAAGACTTGCTTACATAATAAGTTGGAGATTGTTTACCTTTGTCTTATCTTACCAGTACTGCACTTACGGAAATTTCTGCAACGGCAAGATAGACATACAGCCTTTCCCCCTCTTTAGGCTTAGACAGTAACGGGGGTTTTGATATATAGGCCTTCAGATCTTTGAGAGCCTGTTGACATTCTTCAGTCCATTCGAACTGATTCTGCTTTTAAAAGAACTGAAAAAAATTTAAAACTCTTCTCCGAGGACCTGGAGATAAATCTTCTTAAGGCTGCAATTCTTCCTGTTAGTCTTTGAACTTCTTTTTTGCTTGTAAGTATATTGGGTATTTCATCAATAGCTTTAATTTGAGCAGGATTTACTTCTATTCCTCTATTTGTACAAGGAAATCCAAGAACTTACCTGATTATACGCCAAAGGCACATTTTTCTGGATTCAGTTTCATATTATACCTGCGTAGGATTCCGAAGGTAATGGAAAGATGCTGGATATGATTTTTCGCTTGTGTTGATTTTACCAGCATGTCATCAATGTATACCTCCATTTCTTTCCCCAGATGTTACTGGAACATCTTGGTCACTAGCCTTTGATACGTGGCTCCAGCATTTTTCAGGCCAAAAGGCATGACTTTGTAATAATAAGTCCCCATGTTTGTAATAAAGGAAATTTTTTCTTCGTCTGAGGGATCCATTTTTATCTGATTATAACCATAATATGCATCTAGAAAGATTAATAATTCATGACCTGCAGTGACATCAATCATTTGATCTATGTGCGGTAATGGAAATGAGTCTTTAGGGCATGCTTTATTTAAATCTGTGTAATCTACGCATACTCTCCATTTACCATTTTTTTTTTGGCACCACAGTATTGGCTACCCAATTAGGATATTTTACCTCACGTATTGAACCAATTTTCAAGAGTTTCTATACCTCTTCGTCGATCACTTGGTTCTTGAATGGTCCTTGCTTTCTTTTCTTTTGTTTGACAGGCACGAAGGATGGATCTTCATTTAGTTTATGAGTCATCACTTCCGGAGGAATACCTGTCATGCCTGAATGGGACCAAGCAAAGAAATCTACGTTAGCCTTTAAATATTCAATTAACTTACCTCTCCTGCTAGGGCTTAGCCTCGTGCCTATGTGAACTTTTTGTTCAGGCTTATGCTCGAACAGTGGAACAACTTTGAGCTATTCCGTAGTTGTTTTAATATGCTCGTCCTCTTCTGGTTCCTGAATGGCATCAGGTCTGGAATCCATGTCCGTATGTTTTGATACTTCTTTCGTGGTGACTTGGTTCACCTTCTCGTGGCTATTTTCTTATGTAACTGTTTGGATAACAGTTTCTTCCGTACCTGTTTGAGCAACAGTTTTTTCCGTACCTGTTGGATGATTTCCTCGTCTTTTGATTCTTCCGCTTCTTCTTTTTTGTTAGAGTATGCTACATAATTTATATTCCTTGAGGAACGATTATCGCCTCGAATCTGTTGAATTCCCCATTTGGAAGGGAATTTAATTACCTGATGTAAGGTAGATGGTATTGCTTTTATGTCATGGATCCATGGTCTCCCCATGATTACGTTGTAGGCCATATCAGTATCAATGACTTGGAATCTAGTATTTTTTATTACTCCTTCTGCATAGGTACTAAGCTCAATTTCCCCTTTTGTTATGACTGTAGAGTTGTCAAACCTAGATAAGGCTCGTGTTTTTGGGATTACTTGATCCTCCATTGGCATTTCTTCCACAACTCTCGACAAAATAATGTTGAGTGAGCTACCTGGATCAATCAACACTCTTTTCACGTTAGTGTCATGTATAAGTAGGGATATTACCAGTGCGTCGTTGTGTGGAAGCATTAATCCGTTGATATCTGCATCGTCGAATGATATATTGTCTGCTTCCACGTCTTCATGAATCTGCTTCCCATGTGTAATTGTGAATTTTGTTGTTCTTTTGCAGATTACTCCGTTCACCTCCTCTCCTCCATGTATCACGTTCACTGTTCGCTTTGGAGATGGTGGTTTTGGGGGCTCTTGCATGTTCTTTATATATTCCTGTTTACCTTTTTCACTAAATAGTTCTGTTAGATAGCCCTGTCTTAATTATTGTTCTACCTCACCTTGCAATAATCTGCAATCTGATGTTCTGTGTCCATGATCGTTATGGAATTCACACCAGAAGTCTGGATTCCTTCTATTTGGGTTCGACCACATTTCTTTGGGCCATCGAACCTTATCGCCCATATTTCTCAATTCTCATATTTTCATAATATTCAGCTCTCAAACTCATGGATATATGTATCAGACAACATAATTAAAGGTATCGTATCATAATAACGAAAATGTGGATAAAAGCACACAAGGCTAGAAATAGCTACGACTAATTATATAATTTAATTCATCTCAACAAATCAATAAGAAATACAATCGTTTAAAAGTTTTATCATAATATTTAAAATGAATGAAATAAGCAATATAACCATTAAGTCGTGAATTAACAAGACAAGTATATGACTACAACTCGACAAAGAAGCTCAAGGTGGCAAAAAATCATTTATGCCCAGATCACAAGTCATAATCCTAGGATGCTTCTAATCAACAATTACAAGCCATCATGTAGTCATAGAATCAGTAAAATAAAATAAAAAGTCACATAGTAAAAATAGGGCATAATCTTAAGCCAAACAACTACCGGATATGGCCAACCTAGCTATGCATATACGCTTGTCATCTCGCATATACGTGTGTAACGACCCGTTCGGTCATTCCGTGAGATTTGCGCTGTTTTACCCATTTCTGTTTCATTTTGTGTTGTTTAGCTCATTTATGATGTGTTTGGTCGGTTGGCTCGGGTTCGGAGTGATTGTGGAAAGAAATGAGACATTAGGTCTCTTAAGTTGGTTAAATAGTTGGAAAAGTCAACCGGAAGTTGACTTATTGGTAGATGATCTCGGAATGTGGTTTTTATGGTTCGGATAGATTCGTTAGGTGATTTGGGACTTAGGAGTGTGTTCATAATGTCATTCGGAGGTCCGTGGTAGAATTAGGCTAGAATTGGCGAAATTTGATTTTTTGGCGATTTCTGGTGGGCAGTGAAAAATTTACTATCGAGATCTGAATGGAATTCCGAAAGTTGGAATAGGTTTGTAGTATCATTTGAGATGTGTGTGCAAATATTTAGGTCATTCGGACGAGGTTTGGGTGGTTTCGGCATCGTTGGCGAATTTCAGAAGTTTAGAAATCCTTAGGCTTGAATTTTGGATTAATTCGGTGTTTTGATGTTGTTTTGGGTGTTCCGAAGGTTCGACTAAGTTCGGGTGATGTTAAATGACTTGTTGGTACTTTTATTTGAGGCCCCGAGGGGATCGGGATTGATTTCGAATAGTTGTCGGAAAGTTTGAAACTTGGAAGAGCAGCTGAAGATGTTGGTGCTGTCATAACCGCACCTGCGGATTGGGGACCGCAGGTGCGAGGCCGCAGAAGAGCATGGGCAGCCGCAGGTGCGGCCAGTGGTGTGATGGTCAGGAACTGCAGGTGCGAGTAGGGGACCGCACATGCGAGATCTCAGATGCGGGATTTTGACCGCAGAAGCAGGTTTTGAGATTTAAGTAAAAAAACCGCACCTGCGAGGGATTTTCCGCAGATGCGGCGCCGCAGGTGCGTCTCTTGGGGTCGCTGGTGCGAGAGTTCTGGGCAGAACTTATATAAGGTGGCCTTCGCGAATTTACACCTATTTCTTCACCATTTTTGGACGGGTTTGGAGCTTTGAGCTGTGATTTCAAGGGGAATTAATTGTTTTCAGTGAGGTAAGCTACTTGGGCCTTGTATCTTGTGTTTACGACAATTATTCCATTGTTTAGTCATAATTTTAATGCAAAATTAGGGAAGAAATTGGGAGATTAGAGCTTGAAATTGGAGAATTTAAATTGGGGATTTGAGGGAGGTCCGATTTTGATGACTTTGGTATGTATAGACTCGTGTGAGGATAAGGATTCTAGGGTTGTGATTTTTATCGGATTCCGAGACGTGCCGGGGGCCGAGTTTTGCCAATTTCAGAATTTTTGAGTAAATTTGATAATTTTCGCATGGGTTTTTGTTCTTTTAACATATATTGATGATATGATACTGATTTTGGTTAGATTCGGAGAGATTGGAGGCTGAGTCAAGAGGCAAAGGCATCGCGGATTAGGATTTTGGCCGGTTTGAGGTAAGTAACGATTGTAAATCTAGACTTGAGGGTATGAAACCCCGGAATTTCATATTGTTTTAATAAATGAGGTGACGCACATGCTAGGTGACGGGCATATGGGCGTGCACCGGTAGGGATTGTGACTTGGTCCGTTCCATAGTGACTATTAAGCCGCGTATTTGACTAGAAATCATATGATATTCTGTATTTTAGAGATTATTACTATATTTTGGGTTGTATGCCATTTTTGGGGTCTTGTGCCGAACTGTTTAGACCCTCAGGGGTATTTTTACTACTGTCCTCACGCTGTTATGATAGCGAATATATTCCCAGCCATGATTTATACCTGTTCATTGTTTATTCTTGTTCATCACTCTATTTTTAAATAAATGAAAGATATTTGGGTTGAGTCCCCTTGATTTGTATTGAGATGCCCGAGTGGCTTGTGAGGATGATAATTGAGTGAGGTCGAGAGCTGGATTGTGAGGATAGTGATGGATCGGGTTGCACGTCGCAGCTTTATATGTATATATAAATATATTTATATATGGATCGGGTTGCACGCCGCTGCGATATTGGATCGGGCTACACGTCGCTGCGATATAGCGCTTGAGCTGTAGGAGCCCCTCCAGAGTCTGTACACCCCCAATGAGCGCAGTCGACTATTTATGGATCGGGCTGCATGCCGCACCGATATTATGATGACCCAAGGGGTCATTTTATACAAATTAGACTCCGTTCCATGCTTGAAAGCCATAAAAAGACTAAAATTAAATACTTCGATTTGCGTGCGCAGTCCGGCGTGAAATCGGAAAGCTTTTATGTGAAAATATAAGAAATAGTGATTTTTAGAATTTAAATTTGATAAAAGTTGACTTTGGTCAACGTTTTTGAGTAAACGGACCCGGATCTGGGTTCCGACAATCTCGGGAGGTCCACAGTAAAATATGGGACTCGGGCGTATGCCCGGAAATGAATTCCGAGGTCCCAAGCCTTAGAAATCAATTTTTGAAAGAAATTGTTTTGCTGAATAATTTAAGAAATAAAGAAAAGAATTAATGTTTGAAACCATTGGTATCGGGCCCGTATTTTGGTTTCGGAGCCCGTTACAGATTTATTATAGTATTTATTTTAACTGTGAAATTTGGTGAAAAACGGAGTTGATTTGACGTGATTTGGACGTCCGGTTGAGAAATAATGAACTTTAAGTGTTTTTGAGAAAAAAAAGATGAGTTTTGAGATTTAATTCATAGTTTTACATGTTATTTTCATGATTTGATCGCACGAGCAAGTCCGTATGATTTTTTTAGAATTACGTGCATAATTGGTTTAGAGTCTCGAGCGCCCAGGTGAGTTTCGGATAGGCCACGGGATGTTTTAGACTTCGAAATTTTCTGCTGTTTTTTTTCCTGTTACTGGTGCGCCTAGGATTGTATGAAGCAAGTTGACTTCCCAACCTCTTAAATGTATTAAGAGATGGCCTTTTAAGAATACATGTTATGTGAAGTTATTGTTGAAGAAATTAAGAAACTGAAAGANCCCCCCCCCCCCCCCCCCCCCACGCGATCTCCAAGGCCAATGAGGCCTGACCCTATGCGAACGCGGGCAGGCCCATGCGAACGCATGAGAGGCCAGCCCAGCTATATAAATACAACTTTAAGCACGGACAGAACCCTTTTCTTCATATTTTTTGAACTAACAAGCCCTAAGGACGATTTTCTTCATCAAAGTTGATCCCAAGTTATTGGTAATCAATTCTAAACTTTACTCTTTCAATTACCCAATGTTTTTCATCACTTTTAAATCAAAAACTAAGAATTTTCATGGTAAAAATTGAGGATTTGGGTAGAATTAGAGAATTTTGTAAAAATCGAATCTTTACCTCGAATTGAGGTCGGATTTCGAAACTAATAGCATATTTGGGTTCGTGAGTGAATAGGTAAATGTAATTTGGTCCGAACCCTGAGTTTAGACCAAGCGGGCCCGGGGTCAGGTTTTCACTTTTTTTTTTAGAAAAACTTAGGAAAAATTGTATTTTCAAAAAGTTAGTTCCTTTAGCATTAGTTAATGATATTAAGTTAAATTTGATTAGATTTGAGCAATTTAGAGGTGAATTCAAAAGGGAAAGCCATAATTGAGCAGTGAGTGGCCAGCGGAATTGAGGTAAGTGTTTGGCCTGACTTTAGCTTGAGGGAATAGGACTCCCCACTTGTTTGTTATGTGAATTGCATGGGCGTGGTGTATAGGTGTGGTGACGAGTATCTATGCACCACCCAAAGTGTTTGCTAAAAAATATGATCCCCTTTCCCATTCTCCACTAATTTGATTATTGTCTTAACTGTTACATGTTCATTATTGTTTCTATGACTATTTGGCCTTGTTCAATTGTTGTTAGTTACTGTTTGGAATGAGTATTGGTTGTTTGAGTTGGTTCCCTCGTGACATAAACATGGCCGAGAGGTTTGATATTGTTTTTATGGAATAAATGTGTATATATTTTGATACTCTTGTTGGTTTCATGGCTGAGAGGTTATTGTTGAAGTCATGAGAAAAATGCAGTTTATTATTTATAATTGTTGAAACCAAAGTATTGTGAAAGGCTTGGCCTGTTTTGTGAAAATTTTGAATAAACTGATATGATATGTCTGGTGGGAGCGGGTTGCACGCCGCAACAAGGAGTGATAAGGGAGGACAGGTGTGATCGGGTTGCACGCCGAAACAGGAGTAATAAGGGAGATATTTTAGGGAGGAGCAATAAGGGAGGACAGGTGGGAGCGGGTTGCACGCCGCAACAAGGAGTGATAAGGGAGGATATTTACATTTATATTTTACTGATTTTTCAAGAAAAAGAGAATCAAAGTTTTGAAAAGCTAAAATGTGTATTTTACTACTCTTTAAATATTTTAGTACTATTTTTATTTAAAGTTAAAGTTTGGAACTCTGAAGAGATATTTGAGAATTGGTTATAGCGGAGTTATTTTATTGTACTTGGTTGCAACACTTAATTATCTATCTGTTTAGATTTCTTTCTTGCTCATTAGTTATTGTTGTTAAAGATTATATCGTTGAAGCCCGACTTAGCCTCGTCACTACTTCGCCGAGGTTAGGCTCGGTACTTACTCAGTACATGGGGTCGGTTGTACTGATACTACACTCTGCACTCTTTTGTGTAGATCCAGGTACTGACCATCAGTAGAGATATTTAGAGCGGATATTCATTCATTTGGAGACACAAGGTACATCTGCCGGCGTTCGCAGATTTCGAGAGTCTTTCCCTATTTTTACATACACTGTTTTATATTATTCAGAACAACTACACTATTTCTTTCAGCCATTATTTGTAGTATTCTTTAGTAGTTCGTGGACTGTGACACCAGACCCTGGGATAGTCTTAGAGTTATTTATATAATTAGTTTGTGGGTCGTTTCTTTTAGTTGGTTATTATCATTATTTTATTTTAATGTTGTTGGGAATTATTTTAGTTAAGTTCATTTTGAATTTATTCATTTATGCCTAAGTAATTAATTAAGGAAGTTAGTAATCGATTCCTAACATTGGCTTGCCTAGCAAGTGTGGTGTTAGGCGCCATCACGATCCCTAAGGTTGGGAATTTGGGTCGTGACAGATATTATATGGTACATGATGAGCGAGAGTGTTGAGTGTGAGTATTGACAAATGAGAGTTGAGTCAAGAGTGACAGAGAGGCTTGCCCGAGAGGCTTATTTGTGAGTGATACGCTTATTTTTATGAAACTACTATTTTCACTCTTCTTTACACTGAGCCTCTAACGAAAATGTTGAACAAATATTTTATACAAGATTTTAAATGGAAAATTGGAGTTTTTATGAAATATTCGGAATTTAGATTCCTGATTTGATTCATTTATTTCTGTTGTTGCTTATGTTATGAAATTACATCATTTTAAATGCTCGTCACTGCACTCAAGTCTTTAGTTATAATTGTTACTTACTGAGTTGGCGTACTCACGTTATTCCCTGCACCTTGTGTGTAAATTTAGGTATCGGGGCTGAGTGATAGCTGATCTATTCTCTTTGGAGCATTTTCGGAGACTGCAAGGTAGCTGCACGGCATCCGCAACCTTTCATTTCTCCTTCCTATCTCATTATTTATTATGTTCTAAGACTTATTTGTATTAAGAAACAGTACCAGATTTGTATTACTTCTTAGTTGCTCATGACTTATGACTCCGGGTGTTGGGGCTGTGTTTTAAATGTTTTACCTACTTTTATTGTTTTGAAATGCTAAAACGAAGTTTTATGATATATCGAATAGTATTGAACTAAAGGAAAAGTCCCTTATGTTATGCGCAGTTAGTTGGCTAGCCTAGTATCACGATAGGCGCCATCACGACCCGTTTAGATTTGGGGTCGTGACAAGTTGGTATCAGAACCTTGGTTACATAGGACTCACCGGTCATGAGCATGTCGTGTAGAGTCTTGCGGATCGGTACGGAGACGTCTGTACTTATCTTCGAGAGGCTGTAGAACCCTTAGGAAAATCTCACATTCTTGAATTCTTGTCGTGCCAATCAGTTGATTCTGGTAACTAAACTTCTATTGTTTCATTCTCTCAAAGATGGTGAGGACACGCGCTATCGGGCAGGATGATCAGCCACCAGTGGGACCCGCGATGGGTTGACGCCACGGTCGAGGCAGTGGCAGAGGTGAGGGTGCAGCCCGCGCAGCAGCCAGGGCAGTACCCATAGACCCGCCTATTGTTCCAGATCAGGTCCCGCCGCAGATGTTCCAGCGGGACCGGTGTTGATACCCAATTTATCCCTATAATTTTTTCAAAAATGCATATATACCTCCAAAACTAGACATTAGCATCAATAAATATTTTTTCATAGTTTCTACATTTTTAAGGATTTTAATTAATTCATCCCAACATTTTATTATATAAATAATTGTTAATTTCGTTACAAATGGCTTTATAACAATTTTATGACTTATTTTTACTATTTATATTAATACTAAGCCTAATTATTTCACAAATAGCCACATTTACAGTTTTGGGTTACAATTGTCATAACTTTGCAATTATAGCCCATGTATGCATTATTACATTACTTTACCAGAAAATAGCGTTTTATATTTCAAAATATTGATTAATTGTTTTAAAACATTTTTTCTGCATGAAAATCATTTTTATAATCTGTTAATTATTTTTATAAATTATTTTTATCAATTAATTGGGTATTAACAAATAGCCCTTTTTAATTTCTTTAAGTTTTCGGACCTAACCCCTTAAATACCAGCCCAAACCTCTTTATTCTC
>ML263217.1:11925-37008 GCA_005239495.1 Nicotiana undulata | reverse complement strand
CCCCCCCCCCCCCCCAACCCCAATCGCTGTCACCGGCAAAAGGCTCCCGTCTATGGAGTTTCTGTGCATTCTCCAACCATTACCGGCCTTCTACACCCCCTGGTTGTTGATTACATGGGTTCTTAGAAGAATCTCAGGGAGATTCGACTTGATTCTTTGTCCAAAATTAGGTTACAGGCCTGTCTAGGGCCATTCTTGTTTGTGAGTACTGATTTCCTTCCGTTTTTAGTTCGAATCTATGACTTTTTCTTTCATCTCTATTATTTTGAAAACCCTAGTTCTACAAACGCTTGAATCTGATCGGATCTTTAAACGGTTCGAGTATTATTTGGTGTTTTGCCTCAAAAATCTTTATTTTACTGACGATTATTGTGACTCCTTTATTTTTTCTGAAATTAGGGTTCGTCCCAGATTTTTCTTCAAAGGGTTTTTTACTTTCAAGTGTTTAAATCAATGGTTTCTTTGCTAGCTTGATTGATTCTCATGAATATGCTCAAACCCTAACCTTTTCTGTTTGTGATATTGATTTCTTCCATTCTTTCCCGTTATTGTGTTTATTTCTATGAACCAGTTATATGAACTGATTCTATTTAGGTATTTGAACAATTTTTCCTGTTAAAATCAGTATTCTTTGGGATTTTTGCTTAATTGATGTCTATTAGAGATTTGAACAATCTTTCCCGTTAAAACCAGTATTCTTTGAGATTTTTTACTCACTTTCCTTATTTGTGACCTTTAATTGGTGTTACTTGCCTTATTCTGACTGATTGGTTAATTTATGGTCAATAAATGATTTGTTACCTTATTTAAGTCTCAATCAGGGCTGGTAATTGATCCTCCTTGTACTGTCCGGATTCTGTTTGTGCAAATTGATTTTTATTGGCCTCAATTAACTGATTGATTATACCTACTTGCTTTATTTATGAACTCTAAATCTTTTTACCTTATTTGTTTTACCTCCCCAAGAGATATACACTCTCATTTTGATTCTTAAACAGACGAACAGTAGTTCATAAAAAACATACTCACACACACTTTGCTCTCATCTCTCTGCTACTTGTGTTCATTGCTTGTCTAGCCGGCTGAAAGCCAAGGCTAGACTGTTGAATCCTACCTACTTTACCTTCTATTTTGCTTCCTTTAACTGGTATGTTTCTATTCCTAATGTCATTATGAAGTTCGAACCTATATGTTGTTTCTCTATTTCTCTTAAGCCCATGTCTCTAGTCTAATTACTTATGTACTTAATTTTGTATTCTTTCATGTTTATTGCTTTGATCAGCATGTTTAAGTTTCAGTCTTTCTTGTTTACTGCTTTAATCATCATGTTTACTTCGGTTTAAGTATTTCAATCCTTCCTGTTTACTGCCTTCAACCAGTCTGTTACTTTATGTATAAGACTCTTGTCTTTCCTTCCTTGCAATTCCCAACTAGCATGGCTATTTTTGTGTAATTGAGTTGATGCCTTCCTTGGTCTCAACCAACTTGATCACTTCTGTATCACTACTTTTAATCAGCATGTTTGCTGTTGCGTTTGAATTATGTGTCTTCCCAAGTTAGTATGCTTACCCTATCACTAAGTATGGCTGTTAGACTTGAGTGATTCCTGCCTAGACCCTAAGTCAGTATGTTATAGCCTAGTATGATGTTATGAACTTTGTTATTGTAGAATGTCAATCTACCCCTTGCCTGGTCTATGCTCCTGTAAACTAGCATGCTTCCCTACCACCTTGTTTCTATGTGATCCTGATTCAGGATTCTTGTGTTCCCAACCCCTGTTCCCTTCTTGGTGTAATTGTTTGTTCTTAGCATGTTATATGCCCACCAAAGGTTAATTAACAAACTCAGTTGAATCTGGGTAATATGAAGCTTTGTATGAAACCTTGTGACTGTGTTTCCTACTTGTTGTTTGCTGAACCTTTTGGAATGTTTCTGAACTGTTTTTCACTCCTAATATGTTTTCACTTCTAAACTGTTTTTCACTCCTAATATGTCTTCACTTCTAGACTGGTTTTTCACTCCTAACATGTTTTCACTTCTAAACCATCTTCACTCCTAAAATGTTTTCATTTTTAAACTATCCTCACTTCTGAACTGTTTACTTCTGATCTATTTTCCTAGAGTTATTCCTACTCTTTCAAGAACTCCCACTCCTACTCTTAGAATACTTAGGATTTTTCCCCTCTAGTGTGTGTACTGCTTTGGAATCCATGAGATTCCTCCGAACTCTGGCACACTAGGGCTGGACCTTCTACACTGCACAAAAAGCTATTTCTCTTCAAGGAGGTCTTGGTGTGAGCATTGTCCGGGTTCCCTGAGGCCCTTGGGAACTTTGACGCACCAGGATACTCTCTCTTGGACACTATGAGATATGGTAGTTTGGACTTGGTTGAAGGCATGGTTTGCCAGGTTTACTTTGAGCTTATTCAGGCTCTCTATAGTATAGCATTATTTATTCTTTAATTCATTTACCGTATGGTCTGTAATAATAATTCTTCTAAACAGATATTGGGGATATTAGTAAAAATGGGGGGGGGGGGGGGGGGGGGGGGGGGACTTCTATATATATTTTGTGGGGAAACCGGGTAATCATTCTCTTAGGATTATTATGATTATTTTCTTGCATTAGAAATCATGCTTTAGGACTATTATGATTGTCTAGTTGCATTAGAAATTTTATAAGGTTGTTTTGTACACTAGAAAACATGTTTATAGGTGCGTCACATCATTTGTTCTAAAACTTCTGCTTTCTCAATTTCTGTATGTATCATGTCTGTTAAGAAATCCTGTCATTAGGTCGTTATCAACTCTTCCTAATAATCATGATCATTCTCTTATGTGCATTAGAAACCATGCTTTAGGAGTTTTACTGCACTCGCCTAAATACCATGCCTATATCATATAAAATTAGTAGCAACCATGTCTACAAGAGTAAGTTTAAAAGCAGTCCCAACACCTTGATAGCATGTTTATAAAAAATAAATGTATAAAATTAGTTATGTAATGTTCAGCACCTAGACAACATGCCTATAGGACATAATGAACCCAAACTGCCGGTTTAAAATCACTCGTTAGTATTAAGACTCTGATTAACAATTACATATCATGTTTATAGAACATTTCAGATCCATGCCTAGGCAAGCCTATAGGATACTTAAACTCTTGCAAAATTATAAAACTATGCTTTGCTTAACTATTTGTGAACTGCCCAGATTCAGCAAGTCCTGAAATCAATAGGCAAACTGATTAGGTCTCCATTGCTTTCCTTTAAAAATGTTTCATATGTTCTATTTTCATGTTCACCTAGATATCCTGCTATAGGAGTTCTTAAAGTTTTAAAATGCTGTTGTTTGAGACGTGCAACTGCTTGCTTATTTGTGGAGGTAAATATGAGCCCCCTTAATTGTTCCTTTACCTGACAGTCCTACTTGTTTTTTATTGTCGCTTAGATTTCTCTTTTTAAGTACTATAAGAGAGTCTAGAACTGCCTTAATTAGAGGTCCTAAACACCTCCAGGGCCATAAGTAAGGGACGGGTAATGCGCGCATAGAATACGTTTAACTAGAATCGCTTTTTTAACCCCCAGGGGGGGGGGGGTAATCGGGTAGTAAAGGATATGATTCCATGTGCGCTAATGCTACATGTAACCCCTCTAGTTGAGGAATGTTTACTGAGTATTTCTTAGATGTGATCCTACAGGCTAATAAACATAGGACCCTTTTTTTCTTATTTTAATCCATATGTGTTTAAACTACTTTACTTGTTTATTGACTAATTCACAAAATAAGTTTGGCTGGGACCCACCATTGTGGACCTTGAGGGGTTCCTAACACCTTCCCCTCAAGGTAATTTCAAGCCCTTACCCATCTATGGTAACGCAAATCGGTTTGTATGAGTTATTTGCATTAGGTGCCCTAACGCACCTTAAATCTGTTAGGTGGTGACTCTTCAATTTCTATACCCCCTTCCCAAAAGGAAACGAGTTATCCCAAAGCATGTCGAAACTCGGACTCTGCGAAAGAGGAAAAAGGGGGCACGACAACCGGCCCAGGCACCGATCGTGCCTAATGTTATTCCGGGTCTTCGGTAGACCATGGCCCAAATTCTTACCGTGTGCACCAGTCTTGCACAGGCGGTCGTTGTTTCCACCATAACCGCTACTTCTCAAGACAGGGGAGGCACCTAGACTCTTGTCGCCCGTACACCTGAGCAAGTTATTCAGGGGCTTCAGACACCGGGGGCAGCTCCAGCCCAACCGGTTGCACCTGTTCAGGATTATGTGATTCCCGTCATGCCAGATGACGAGCAGCATAGGTTGGAGAGATTTGGTAGACTTCAGCCTCTGACATTCAGTGGTGCTGAGGGTGAGGATGCCCAGGGTTTATTAGACAAGTGTCAGGGGATTCTTCGCACAACAGGGATATTGGAGACTAGTGGGGTCTCGTTTACCACTTTCCAGTTTTCAGGAGCTGCATTTACTTGGTGGGAGTCTTATGAGAGGCGTAGGCCTGTTGGTGCAGCGCCCCTTACTTGGGAGTAGTTTTCCACTCTCTTCTTAGAGAAGTATGTTCCACAGTCCCGCAGAGAGGAGCTTCGCAGACAGTTTGAGCAGTTGCGACAGGATGATATGACTGTGATGCAGTATGAGATGAGGTTTTCAAATCTAGCCCGTCATGCTATTGAGTTGGTCCTTACAGAGAGAGAGAGAGGATCGGGAGGTTCGTGGATGGCCTCACCTATAAGCTTCGGATTCTTATGACCAAAGAGAGGGTATCGGGTGCTACTTTTGAGCAGGTTGTTAGCATTGCCCGATATATTGAGTCAGTTCGTCGCCAGGAGCGAGATGAGAGGGAGGCCAAGAGACCTCGAGGATCAGGTAGATTTAGCAGTGTTCCCTCTAGGGGTCAGTTTCAACATAGTAGAGGCCACGCATTTAGGCCTCCTCAGCCAGCTCGTCCAGCTTATAGTGGTGCATCGCTAGGGCATGGTCCTCGCAGTTCTCATCCGGTCCACTCTTCATTCAGTGCTCTTCAAGCCTAGAGTTCATCACGAGCACCATCGGTTTAGGGTTCATCTATGCATGGTTCTTCTAGTGGTTTCCTGGTGCTAGGGGTCCCTTCAGTCCTATCTCCAGCACCGGAGAGTTGTTACGAGTGTGGAGAGTTTGGGAACATGAGGAGACAGTGTCCTCGTCTTCTTGGGGGTCCATCTCAGTAGAGGAGTCAGTCCTCGACTTCAGCTCCCGTTACTTCACCACCCGCCCAGACAGCTAGGGGTGGGGGTCACACAACTAGAGGCTGCCCTAGAGGGGGAGGTTGATCAGGTGGAGGTCAGTCCCATTTTTATGCACTTCCAGCCAGACTAGATGTTATGGCCTCAGATGCAGTGATTACATGTATTGTCTCAGTCTGTCACCGAGAGATGTTTCGGACTTATTTGATCCTGGTTCCACGTATTCCTATGTTTCATCATATTTTGCCTATTTTCTAGATATGCCCCGTGATTCCTTAGTTACATCTGTTCATGTGTCGACTCCGGTGGGCTATACTATTATTGTGGACCGCGTGTATCGGCCTTGTGTGATGTCTATTGGGGGTCTGGAGACCCGAGTGGATGTGTTATTGCTTAGCATGGTTGACTTTGATGTGATATTGTGCATGGATTGGCTATCTTCGTACGTGTCATGTCGTTCTAGATTGTCACGCTAAATCTGTGACATTAGCGATGCCAGGATCTCCGAGAATTGAGTGGAGAGGTTTTGTTGATTATGTACCTAGTAGGGTGATATCATACCTGAAGGCTCAGCATACGTGGAGAAAGGGTGTTTATCTTATTTGGCGTTCGTGAGGGATGTCAGTGATGAGACTCCCACTATTGATTCTGTTCCCGTGGTCCGTGATTTTTCTAGATGTGTTCCCCGCAGACCTGCCAGGCATGCCGCCGGACAGGGATATTGATTTTGGTATTGATTTGGTGTCAGGCACTCAGCCTATTTCCATCCCACAGTATCATATGGCTCCGGTAGAATTGAAGGAATTGAAAGAGCAGCTTCAGGACCTCCTAGATATGGGGTTTATTCGGCCTAGTGTGTCATATTCGGGTGCACAAGTGTTATTTATGAAGAAGAAGGATGGTTCCATGAGAATATGTATCGACTACAGGCAGTTGAACAAGGTTACAGTCAAGAATAAGTATCCCTTGCCTCGCATTGATGATTTGTTTGACCAGCTTCAGGGAGCTAGGGTGTTCTCTAAGATCGACTTGAGATCCGTGTATCATCAACTGAAGATTCAAGATTCAGATATTCCCAAGACGGCTTTCAGGACCTGTTATGGCCATTATGAGTTTTTGGTAATGTCTTTTGGGCTGACCAATGCCCCAGAAGCTTTCATGCATTTGATGAACAGCGTATTTCATCCATATTTGGATTCCTTCGTTATTGTGTTCATTGATGACATCCTGGTGTATTCTCGTAGCCAGAAGAAGCATGCTCAGCATTTGAGGGTTGTATTATAGAGATTGAGGGAGGAGAAGCTTTATGCAAAGTTCTCCAAGTGCGAGTTTTGGCTTGGCTTAGTAGCTTTCTTGGGACACGTGGTGTCCAGTGAGGGTTATTCAGGTTGATCCGAAGAAGATAGAGGCGGTGCAGAGTTGGCCCAGACCATCCTCAGCTACAGAGATTAGGAGCTTCCTCGGTTTGGCGGGATATTACCGTCGCTTTGTGGAGGGGTTTTCTTCTATTGCTTTGCCCTTGACCAGATTGACCCAGAAGAGTGCCCCATTCAGGTGGTCGGACAAGTGTGAGGAGAGCTTTTAGAAACTCAAGGTTTCTTTGACCACAACTCAAGTGTTAGTATTGACATCAGCTCCAGGTTCTTATAACGTGTATTGTGATGCCTCGAAGATAGGCATTGGTTGTGTTTTGATGCAGGAGGGTAGGGTGATTGCCTACGCCTCGTGCCAGTTGAAGACTCGTGAGAAGAATTATCCGGTGCATGATCTCGAGTTAGCAGCCATTGTTCACGTCTTATAGATATGGCGTCATTATTTGTATAAGGTTAAATGTAAGGTTTTTACTGATCACCATAGTCTGCAGCATTTGTTTAAATAGAAGGTTCTGAATTTGCGTCAGCGGAGACGGTTGGAGCTTCTCAAGGACTATGATATCACTATTCTATACCATCCGGGGAAGGCCAATGTAGTGGCTGATGCCTTGAGTCGCAGAGCAGAGAGTTTGGGGAGTCTAGCATATCTTCCAACAGTAGAGAGACCTTTAGCACTTGATGTTCAGGATTTAGCGGGCTATTTTGTGAGGTTGGATTTATCAGAGCCCGCCGGGTATTATCTTGCGTAGCCTCCAGGTCTTCTCTTTTTGACCGTATCAGAGAGTGCTAGTATGATGACCCACACTTGCTCGTTCTTCAAGATAGGGTCCGGCGAAGTGATGCTAGGGATGTAGTTATTGGTGATGATGGCATTATGAGGATGCAAGGTCGGGTATGTGTGCCTAATGTGGATGGTCTTCGGGAGTTGATTCTGGAGGAGGCCCACAGCTCGCGGTATTCCATCCATCCGGGTGCGCAAAAATGTATCAGGATCTGAGATAGCATTATTGGTGGAGACGGATGAAAAAGGATATAGTTGGGTTTGTAGCTCGGTGTCTCAACTGCCAGTAGGTCAAGTACGAGCACCAGAGACCAGGTGAATTGCATCAGAGGTTCAGGAGTGGAAGTGGGAGCGGATCACCATGGACTTTGTAGTTGGGCTCCCACGGACTTCGAGAAAGTTCGATGCGATTTTGGTTATTGTGGATCAGCTGACCAAGTCCGCACACTTCATTCCTTTTGGTGCTACTTATACTTCGGAGCGGTTAGTTGAGATTTATATCCGGGAGATTGTCCGATTGCATGGTGTCTTCCATCATTTCTGATAGAGGTACTCAGTTCACATCACAGTTTTGGAGAGCCATGCAGAGAGAGTTGGGTACTCAGGTCGAGTTGAGCACATCTTTTCACCCTCAGACGGACGGGCAGTTTGAGCGCACTATTTATATACTAGAGGACATGTTGCGCGCTTGTGTTATTTATTTTAGGGGTTCATGGATCCAGTTTCCACCACTCGCGGAGTTTGCATATATTAATAGTTATCAGTCGAGTATTCAGATGGCTCCATATGAGGCTTGATACGGGAGGAGGTGTAGTTCTCTGGTCGGTTGGTTTGAGTCGGGTGAGGCTAGACTCTTGGGCACAGATTTGGTACAAGATGCTTTAGATAAGGTGAAGTTGATTCAGGAGCGGCTTCGCACGGCGCAGTCTAGGTGGAAGAGCTATGCGGACCGTCCGGGATGTATCTTTCATGGTTGGGGAGAAGGTTCTGTTGAAGTTTTCGCCCATGAAGGGTGTTATGCAACTTGGTAAGAGGGGTAATTTGAGTCCCCGGTTCATTGGGCTTTTTGAGGTGCTTCAGAGGGTTAGGGAGGTGGCTTATAGACTTGCTTTGCCTCCTAGATTGTCGAGTGTGCATACGGTGTTTCATGTATCTATGCTTCGAAAGTATATTGGTGACCCGTCTCATGTTTTGGACTTCAGCACGGTTCAACTAGAGGGTGATATGTCTTATAAAGTGGAGCCAGTAGCTATTTTAGGTCGTCAGGTCAGAAGGTTGAGATCCAAAGATGTAGCTTAAGTTAAGGTGCAGCGGAGAGGGCAGCTGATGGAGGAGGCCACCTGGGAGATCGAGCGGGAGATGCGGAGCAGATACCCTCACTAATTTGAGACCCCGGGTATGTTTCTAGACCCGTTCGAGGACGAATTTGTTTAAGAGGGGGAGAATGTAACGACCCGGCCGGTCGTTCCGTGAGATTTGCCCTTTTTCCCCATTTATGTTTCATTTTGTGTTGTTTAGCTCATTTATGCTATGTTTGGTCGGTTGGCTCGGGTTTGGAGTGATTGTGGAAAGAAATGAGACACTTAGTCTCTTAAGATGGTTAAATAGTTGGAAAAGTCAACCGGAAGTTGATTTATTGGTAGATGATCTCGGAATGTAGTTTTTATGGTTCGGATAGCTTCGTTAGGTGATTTGGGACTTAGGAGTGTGTTTGGAATGTCATTAGGAGGTCTGTGGTAGAATTAGGCTTGAATTGGCGAAATTAGATTTTTTGGCGATTTCCGGTGGGCAGTGGAAAATTTGCTATCGGGGTCAGAATGGAATTCCTGAAGTTGGAATAGGTTCGTAGTGTCATTTGAGATGTGTGTGCAAATTTTCAGGTCATTCAGATGTGGTTTGGGTGGTTTCGGCATATTTGGCGAATTTCAGAAGTTTAGAAATCCTTAGGCTTGAATTTTGGATTAATCAGGTATTTCATGTTGTTTTGGGTGTTCTGAAGGTTCGACTAAGTCCGGGTGATGTTATATGGCTTGTTAGTACTTTTGGTTGAGTCCCCGAGGGGCTCAGGATTGATTTCGGATGGTTGTCGGAAAGTTGGAAACTTGGAAGAGCAGCTAAAGCTACTGGTGTTGTCATAACCGCACCTGCAGATTGGGGACCGCAGGTGCGAGGCCGCAGAAGCACATGGGCAGCCGCAGGTGCGGCCAGTGGTGTGATGGTCAGGAACCTCAGGTGCGAGTAAGGGACCGCACCTACGAGATCGCAGATGCGGGATTTTGACCGCATAAGCGGTTTTTGAGATTTAAGTTTAAAAAAACCGCACCTAAGAGGGATTTTGCGCAGGTGCGGCAGCGCAGGTGAGGCACCGCAGGTGCGAGAGTTCTGGGCAGAACCTATATAAAGTTGCCTTCGCGAATTTTCACCTATACAAGATTTTAAATGGAAAATTGGAGTTTTTATGAAATATTCGGAATTTAGATTCCTGATTTGATTCATTTATTTCCAATGTTGCTTATGTTATGAAATTACATGATTTTATATGCTCGTCACTGCACTCAAGTCTTTAATTATAATTGTTACTTACTAAGTTGGTGTACTCACATTACTCCCTGCACTTTGTGTGCAGATTCAGGTGTCGGGGCTGAGTGATAGCTGATTTATTCTCTTTGGAGCATTTTCAGAGACTGCAAGGAAGCTGCACAACGTCTGCAGCCTTGCCTTTATCCTTCCTATCTCATTATTTCTTATGTTCTCAGACTTATTTGTATTAAGAAATAGTATCAGATTTGTATTACTTCTTAGTTGCTCATGATTGATGACTCCGGGTGTTGGGGCTGTGTTTTAAATGTTTTACCTACGTTTATTGTTATGAAATGCTAAAACGGAGTTTTATGATATATCGAAGAGTATTGAAATAAAGGAAAAGTCATTTATGTTATGCGCAGTGAGTTGGCTAGCCTAGTATCACGATAGGCGTCATCACGGCCAGTTTAGATTTGGGGTCGTGACAATGTGGCTCCTAAATCAAGGTAGCAAATATATCACCTATGGGGATAATTCCCTCTTACAAGGATAGAGAAGATACTTACCTCACCCCAGTAGTCTTCAACCTTCAAAAATAGCCTTCCCTTTAAAATCAATCTCCAAACGAATCGAATTTAGTCATATACAATTCTATAACGTCAAACAAAGCCATAGGAATAAATTCCAAACAATAAAGTTTCAATCTTAAATAAATTCCAAAAAGTCAATAAAAGCCAACCTTGGCCCACATGGTCCAACCCAAGTCAAGGGGTAGATCCCGACTACTTATAACCCCACGAGTCCAAATATGTGATTAGATTTTAAATCAAGTCCAAATCGACTCCCAAAACCTCAATTTTCATCTCTTAAGTCATAGGAAAAGCCCCCCAAGATTCCCTCAAAATTCCATATTTTAGATGTTTATAATCCATGTATATTCTTAAAATAATACCAAAAATGAGTTGAAATAACTTACCGCAAAGTCTTATATGAAAGTCTCCTTTAATAATCACTCATCTCCAAGTCTAGGGCTCAAAATATGAGAGAATAAGCTAAAATCCCGAAATATAACACTTAATGTTCTGCCCAGCGATACCCTTCGCCAACGTGGCAACTAGCTCGCGTTCGCGAAGCACAAATAGTCACATCCTCCAAAAGACCCCACCCGAACATGGTAATATTCACCTTGCAAATGCGATGCACAGATGCCCCAGGCCTACGCGAACGTGAGCCCCTTCCCGCGATCACGAAGGTGAACCTCCAGCCAACTTCAACGTGCCTCACCTCAACGCGAACGCGACATATAAGGCACGAATGCGAAGACCAACTTCCACAACCCATCACAAAGGCGACCTCCTATCTAGGAATGCAAAGAACTAAATCAGTCTGCCTCATAATAACCCTCCACAAGTGGCGAGACCTGCTCCACGATCGCGAAGCACACCAGAGACAAGCGAAATATCTGCAACCTGAAACAAGTTCCGAATGGTCCGAAACTCACCCGAGTCCCCTTGGAGTTACAAACAATCCAAAATTACCATACCAACCTGTTGGAACCATCAAAACACCAATCCGAGATCGTTTACACAAAAGTCAAACCTTGGTCAACTCTTACAACTTAAGCTTCCAACAATGGAACTAAGAGTTCCAATTCGCTTCAAAGCCTCCCCGAAACAAAATCAACCATCTCCACAAGTCACAATACAACAAAAAAGCATACGGGAAGCATCAAATATGAAAATGGGGGTCAAATACACAAAACGATCGGCTGCATCATAACTATCTCCCTCTCTTAAGCAAATTTTCGTCCTCGAACGAGTTTAGAATCATACATGGGATGTCAAAAAGATTAGGATATATGCTCCATGTATCATGATCAGTCTCCCAAGTTGCCTCCTCGAGCGATTGACCTCTTCACTGAACCTTCACAAAGGCAACAATATCTTTAGATCTCAGCTTTTGAACCTGCCTATCAAAAATGGCTACCAGCTCTTTTTCATTAGCCAGATTCTCATCCAACTGCACTAAATTGAAATCCAACACATGTGACTGATCCTCATAATACTTCCAAAGCATGAAATTTAAAACACTGGATCAACTCCTGACAATGTGGGTGGCAAAGCAAGTCTGTAGGCCACCTCACACACTCTCTAATACCTTAAATGGACTAATATACCGATATATTCAACTTGACCTTCTTTCCAAATCTCATCACGCCCTTTATAGGCAAAACTTGAAGAAGAACCTTCACACCCTTCATAAAAGCCGCATCATAAACCTTCATATCTGCATAACTATTTTTTCTGGATGGTGTTGTATGAAGCCGCTCCACAATTAACTTCACCTTCTCCATAACATCACAAACCAAATTTTGCCCAATAATCTAGCCTTACTAGTGTCAAACCAACCAATCGGAGAATGACATCGCCTCCCATACAAGGGCTATACGGAGCCATCTGGACACTAGACTGATAGCTGTTATTGTATGTAAACTTTGCTAATGGTAGAAACTGATCCCACTGGCCTCCGAAATCAGTAACACATGATCTCTACATATTCTCCAATATCGAAATGGTTATCTTGGACTGCCCATCCATCTAAGGGTGAAATAGAGTACTCAACTTAACATGCATGCCCATCTCATGTTGAACGGCTCTCCAAAAGTGCGATGTAAACTGCGTGCCTCCATGTGTAACAGGCACACCATGCAAGAGGACAATCACTCTGATGTGGATCTTAGCCAACTGCTCTGATGTGTAAGAAGTCATGACTAGACTAAAATGTGTAGACTTGGTCAATCTGTCTACAATGACCCAAACAATGTCAAATCTCCTCAATGTTTGTGGCAATCCTACCACAAAGTTCACTCCTACTTCCACTCAGTATCTCAATCTTTTGAAGCAAACCACTCGATCTCTGGTGAGTAGACTTGACCTACTGACGATTGAAATATTGTGCAACATATCCAACAATGTCCTTCGTCATCCTTCGCCACTAATAATGCTGCTTCAAATCACAGTACATCTTCGTAACACCTGGATGAATAGAATACCGCAAACTATGAGCTTCCTCAAGAATCAACTCCCTTAACCCATCAACGTTAGGAACATATATCTAACTCTGAAGTCACAATACACCATCATAACCGATAGCCACCTCCTTAGCACCGCCTCGGAATAGCGTGTCCTTAAGGACATGCAAATGGGGGACATCATATTGGTGAGCCCTAATGCGCTCAAACAAGAATGACTGCGCAACAACACAAGCGAGAACCCTGCTTGGCTCAGACATATCCAATCTCACAAATTTATTAGCCAAAGCATGAACATCCATATCCAACAGTCGCTCCATATCTAGAATAAATGCCAAAGTCTCCATACTCTCGCCTTCATACTCAATACATCCACTGCCACATTCGTCTTCCATGGGTGATGCAATATAGTGATATACAATATGGTGATATACAAACGTCTCTGTACCGATCCGCAAGACTTTACCAAACATGCTTATGACTCGTAACACCTATGCACCTAGAGCTTTGATAGCAACTTGTCATGACCCAAAAACCCTCCGAAAGAGTCGTGATTAGAGGTGTTCGTCGGTCGGTACGGTACGGTATTTAGACATTTCGGTATTCGGTTTCATAAAATGCTATACCAATACCGTACCTAATTAAATTCGGTACAGTTCGATTTTCTCCTTTCAGTTTCGGTTTATTCGGTTCGGTAACTTCGGTTTGAATACTAACTAGTGCATAGAGTTATAGACGGTAATATTCTTAATTAAAGTACTAAAAAGTGCAAAATTAAAAATGTTTGTTAACAAAAGTTTTGTCCAAAACCAACATATACCAACATAGAGAGAGAAAACTTAGAGAAATGTCTTGTTATTTGCTTAGAGTTAATTGATGAACTCTGAGAATAAAGGAAAGTAAAATTTTATATTTCTTATACTTATGTTATAATTAATAAAATGTGTATTGTGTAATATAATATATATTTTGTTACAGTATCGGTATTTCGATATTTTGTTTTAAAATACCAAGTATCATACCCGATACCAACTTTTTTAAAACTTAAGCCAATACCATACCGAATAACAAAATATCGAATACCAAATACGAAATTTTTTGGTTTCGGTATGGTAATTCGGTATTTATCAAATTATGCACAACCCTAGTCGTGATGGCACCCAGTCTCTAAAACTAGGTATGTAGATAACAGATTCTACTAAAAACAACTCAATCCTAAAAAACCAGTAAAACCAGAACTAACAAATCCTCAAAGTTTCGTGCGAATGAACCGAAGCCAACACAATACAACAAGGAATACAAAACACACAAATTATTGCGGTGGCAACCCGATCCCACCGTGCAACACTATCCACCCTTATTCCACCATGTAAATATCAATAATATAAGTAAATATATGTTGTGGCACGCAACCCTATCCCACCATATAATTGGAGTCAATTTCATAATTCACCCTTATTTCACCAAATCAATCAACCCTTATTTCACCTGTTGTGGTGTGCAACCCGATCCACAATAATTTAAATCAACAAAAACAATTTGTCATGACCCCAAGTCTAAACCCTGTCGTGATGGCGCATATCGTGATACAAGGCAAGCCTATTTCCAAATATCGCTACCAATTTAATTATAAGAATTTAATAAAACATTTCCAACATTTAGAATTTCTCATAAAACAACTCAACTCCAAAATAAGTACAGAAAATACGGAAAACAAGCCCCAAATATTGGGGTGTCACTAAGTCATGAGCATCTAAGTCTATGAACTAAGAAATATAAACGTCTAACTGTCAATACAACCCAAAAGAAGATAGAAGATACAAGATAGAAGGAGTAACGAGGTCCTACGGACGCTAGCAGCTACCTCGCATTCTCCAAGATAGCCGACATGAACTCAACGATCGTCGCGCTCCAACTCACCTGAATCTGCACATATAGTGCAGGATGTAGTATGAGTACAACCGACTCAGCAAGCAACAGAAATAACTAAGGAACTGAGTAGAAGTGACAAGCTAAGCAAAACAATTTAATTGTTACTTTTCACAGTTAAAGATGGGCTTCAGTAAAGATCAGTTTCACAGTTTATCAACTACTGACAGAAAATTAACAGATAAGAACCACAACAACAGAGTAGATGAAACCTCACAGCAATGCCACTCAATCTCTCAGCACTCAGCACTCGCACTCAGCGCTTTATAGGTACATGCGTTCACTGAGGGTGTACAGAATTCGGAGGGGATCCTACAGCCCAAGCGCTAAGCACGGACAACTCACGTGCAGCACGGACAACTCACGTGCAGCGGACAACTCACGTGCAGCACGGACAGCTCACGTGCTATCATATCATAACTGGATCCGCACGGACAACTCACTTGCTGCACGGACAACTCGCGTGCTATCATATCATATCTGGATCCGCACATACAACTCACGTGTTGCACGGACAACTCACGTGCTATCATATCATGTCTTACAACAGGCTCTTGGCCTCTCTTAGTCATGTACCTCTCTAGCCTCACAATTCTCAACAAATAAGGGAACACAACCTAGATCAAGTATTACAGCTTATCAACAAGATAATAGAGACTGAGGTTAAACATGTACAAGAATTTCTATGACTAAGTGCAAATAATGTGGGCATGAATAAAGCCTAAGCATGATATCTAACATGAAGGCAATCAAGTCTAACAGACATATAACACATAATCTTAGATAATAGATACTAGGCCTTACAGCCTCACTGGACGGACCAAGTCTCAATCCCTCGCGGTGCACACCCACACGCCTGTCACCTAGCGTGGGTATCACCTCTAAACAATAACATGATCAAATCTCCATTGGTTTGCTAAATTGACATACAAGAAGATTGTATCATGGGTTCGAATCCCATCGGGTTTATACCCTGAAAGCCAGAGTTAAAACTGTTACTTACCTCAAATGGAACAAAACTCTAGTTTGCGATGCTCTTACCCCTTGATTCGATCTCAAAATTCTCCGAATCTAACCAAAACCAGCATATTACCATCAATACATGCTAAGGAAATGAATCCTAAATGAAAATTATCAATTTAGATCAAGAATCCCGAAATTGGCCAAACCCGGCCCCCAGGCTCATGTCCCGAAATCCCATACAATTCACAAAACTAAGGAAACCATTCAATCATGAGTCCAACCATACCTAATTTATCAAAATCCGACTTCGAATAGATGTTCAACTCTTATAAAAACATTTATGAAGTTGCTACAATTTTTCCCAATTTTTTATCTCAATTCTCTACTCAAATGATGAATTCAATGTTATAATCATGTACTTTATCCAAAACTGAGTTAGAATCACTTACCCCGATGACTTCCTTGAAAAACCTTCGACAAAACGCCAAAACCCGCTCTCTAGGTCAAAAATATGAAAATAAAAACCCTGAACCTCGTATTTATAGTGCACCCCTCGGATTCCTATTTCACTAACCGCCAAAAAACCATCGTCGCCGCGCTCACCGCCCCGCTGTCCGCGGAATTCTCACCACGGTCGCGAGCGCCTCCTGTTCCTTCGGTCGCATCCCTTCTTCCATTGTCCGCGCCAGCCTTCGCCGCTGACCGTGGAAATATGTCGCCCCCGCAAAATCCCTCTGCTGACCGCGAAATTCCTGCGCGGTCCGCGTTCCCAACTTCAGAGACCAACACCTGAAACACCAGCAAATTTTTCTATTAGCTGACCTCATCCGTTCACTATTCGAAACATACCCGGGGCTCTCGGGACCTCAACCAATCACACCAACACGTCCCATAACATTATTCAAACTTAACAGAACCTACGAATGACTAGAACCAACACCATAGCATCAAATCAAGCTCGGATTCAAGCCTAGGAACTCAAAACTCCTAATTTCCACAAATGACTCCGAGACCAACCAAACCTTTTCCGAATATTCTCAAAAACACACAAGTCCAACATGACACCACGAACCTATTCTAACTTCCGAAATTCCATTTTGACCCAAATATCTAATTTTTCCACTACCGGCTGGAAATCACCAATTTACCAATTTTGCCAATTCAAGCGTAACTTTACCACGAACTCCCAAATCACATTCCGAACATGAACCAACCAACCCGATACCATACAACACAGCTGAACATCACCTAAGGAAGTAGAAATGGGGGAAAACGGGCTATAACTCTTGGAACAACCGGCTGGGTCATTGCATCCTCCCCCTCTTAAACAAATGTTCGTCCTCGAACGAGTCTAGAAGCATACCTGGAGTCTCAAATAGGTGTGGATATCAACTCCACATCTCCCCTTTGGTCTCCCAAGTGGCCTCCTCCGCGGGTTGGCCTATCCACTGCACTTTCACTGAAGCTATATCCTTTGACCGCAACTTTCGGACCTATCGACCTAAAATAGCCACTGGCTCACATCATAAGTCAAATCACCCTCCAAATGAACCGTGATAAAGTCCAAAACATGGGACAGTTCCCAAACATACTTCTGAAGCATGGAAACATGGAACACCGGATGCGCACTCGACTAGCTGGGTGGCAAAGCAAGCTCATAGGCCACCTCCCAAATCCTCCGAAGTGCCTCAAACGGACCAATAAACCGGGGGCTCAACTTTCCCCTCTTCCCAAACCTCATAAAACCTTTCATAGGTGAAACCTTCAGCAATACCTTCTCCCCAACCATGGAAGATACATCCTGGACCTTCCTGTCCTCATAACTCTTCTGCCTAGACTGCACTATGCGAAGCCGCTCCTGAATCAACTTCACCTTATCTAAAGCATCCTGCACCAAATTTGTACCCAAGAGTCTAGCCTCACCCGGCTCAAATTAACCAACCGGAGATCTACACCTCCTCTCATACAAAGACTCGTACGGGCCCATCTGAATACTCGACTGATAACTATTATTATATGCAAACTCCACTAGTGGCAGAAACTGGTCTCATGAACCCCCAAAATCAATGACACAAGCGCGCAACATGTCCTCCAATATCTGAATAGTGCGCTAGGACTGACCGCCCGTCTGAGGGTGAAAAGTCCTGCTAAACTCAACCTGAGTAGCCAACTCTCGCTGCACGGCCCTCCAAAACTGCGATGTGAACTCATTACCCCTATTAGAAAAGATGGACACTGGGACTCCATGCAGACGAACGATCTCTCGGATATAAATCTCATCTAACCGCTCTAAAGTGTAAGTAGTACCAACAGGAATGAAGTGCGTAGACTTGGTCAGCCGATCAACACTAACCTAGCATTAAACTTACTCGGAGTCCATGGGAGCCCAACTACAAAGTCCATGGTGATAGGCTCCCACTTCCACTCCGGAATATCCAATCTCTGAAGCAAACCACCCGATCTCTGGTGCTCATACTTAACTTGCTGATAGTTGAGACACCGAGCCACAAATATAACAGTATCCTTCTTTATCTGCCTCCACCAATAATGTTGTCTCAAATTCTGGTACATCTTCGCGGCACCCGGATAGATGGAATACCGTGAGTTATGGGCCTCGTCAAGAACCAACTCCCGAAGCCTATCTACATTAGGCACACATACCCGACCCTGCATTCTCATCATGCCTTCATCACCAATGGATCCTTGACATCACCTCGCCGGACCCTATATTGAAGAACGAGCAAGTGTAGGTCATCATACTAGCGCTCCCTGATACAGTCATAAAGAGAAGACCTGGGGACTACACAAGCCAGTACCCGTCTAGCCTCAGATATATCCAACCTCACAAGCTGTCCCGCTAATGCCTGAGCATCCAATGCCAAAGGTCTCTCTAATGCTGGGAGATATGCTAACCTCCCCAAACTCTCCGCCCGGAGACTCAAGGCATCGACCACCACATTGGCCTTCCCCGGATGGTACAGAATAGAGATATCATAGTCCTTAAGAAGCTTCAACCATCTTTGATGGCATAAATTAAGGTCCTTCTGCTTAAACAGATGTTGCAGACACCGGTGATATCTATAAATCTCACAATGGACCCCACACAAATAATGACGCCAAATTTTCCAGGTGTGGACAATGGTTGCTAACTCAAGATCATGCACCAGATAATTCTTCTCAAGTGTCTTCAACTGGCGCGAGACGTAGGCAATCACCCTACATTCCTGCATCAAAACACAACCAATGCCTATCCGCGAGGCGTCAAATATACGATATAAGAACCTAAAGCTGATGGCAGAACTAACACTGGAGTTGTGGTCAAGGCAACCTTGAGCTTCTAAAAGCTCTCCTCACACTCGCTCGACCACCTGAATGGATCACCCTTTTGGGTAAATTTGGTCAAGGGCGATGCAATCGATGAAAATCGCTCCACAAAGCGACGGTAATATCCCTCCAAACCAACTCCTGATCTCCGTAGTTGAAGACGGTCTGGGCCAACTTTTCATCGCCTCTATCTTCTTCGGATCTACCTGAATACTTTCATTGGACACCATGGGTCCCAAGAATGCAATTGATTTGAGCCAAAACTCGCACTTGGAGAACTTCGCATAAAGCTTCTCCTCCCTCAATCTCTGTAGTACCACCCTCAAATGTTGAGCATGCTCTTCCTGACTATGAGAGTACAACAGGATGTCGTCAATGAACACAATAACGAAGGAGTCCAAATGTGGCTGGAATACGTTGTTCATCAAATGCATGTGTTATGCCCTGCAATGTTACGTCGATGTTACGTTTTGTAATATTAAATTATGACGATGTTGCACCCCGTAGTATTGTACATTGAATTTATCGTAAGGTAATTGGCATCAGTCCAAGGAAAAGATTATTTGGACATTATAAGGATTATGCTATTTCAAACAAGTTATGAGTAAATTCGGGAAGGTGAGAGGGGAATCAAGTCAAAGAAAATGAATTTTCGTCCAAGTTTAGCATGTTGGGATAAAATTCGAGCCGAGCGTCAATACCCGATATTTATGGACTAGTACCATACAAGGTACCATATGACCTGATAGTAGGATGTATAAAGTGTATTAAAAATAAGTAGAATTTTAAGTAATTTGAGACAATTCTTAATTATGCGGGTAATTAGTTAATTATCGGGTAGCGGGACATTACCTACTTAATTAATAAATTANTTATTGGGTAGCGGGGCATTACCCCTTTAATTAAAAAATTATCAAAAAAAACTAACCCCCCCCCCCCCCCAAACGTGGCAGTAAGCCACTATGAATACATATGACTAAGTAGTCATATGAGCTTAGGTGGCTATCTAAGGAAATAAGACTTTAACATGTAAGACTTATTACAAGTCTTGGTTTTCATTTCATTTGGACCAAAAATAAAAAACGTTCTTAGTAATAAGTAATAATCATATATCTTTCTTCCTAGTTCAAAGTTCTTCAAGAACAGAATCTAAACTCAATCCAAGAAAAAGCTTCCAACGAAATTCTTGCAACCAAACAATTCGAACGAGAATTGTTAGAACCGTAGCAACGTTAAATTGTGCGGTTCTAAAGGAGTACGGTACATTTCTTTCCAAGAATATTATACGAATTTTTTCCTATTCCGAGTAAGTTAAGGCTATCCCTTCCTTCTTTTTGGCATGATCTATACGACACAAGCGAAACAAACAAATGCACAACTTCCATAAAATACTCTATTCGTAGAAATGCTAAAGATGTGTATATTCTTATTCTTCCATGTGTCATATTATTCTATCATCTGTTCATGGGTATCAAAAGTATGTAAGTTGGTAAAGGTTATTTCACGATATTAATCAGAGGAATAATGGCCTTATGACGTACCGAGATATTTTATTAACGTATTTCATGTTCATTTCTTGCATTTATACATGCACATTGACTCATGACCAGATGGCGTTATATACGCGTATATATATGTATAGGGGATATGGGAAAGGTTATGGCGTTATATAAGCACCATCACCTGATCAGCTGGTATACGTTGATGATTTTTCCGAGATGATATGATGGGATGCCCTCAGAGCCTCATGAAGTTATGAAACATGTACCTATGCACGACATGACTACGCGTATGCATGACACTATAATTATTTCATGATTTACGAAGTAATCCAGACCTACAGGTTGAGTCATTTACTCTATAATCCTCACATGTCTGTTATGTACTTATTTATGTGCCTTACATTCTCGGTACATTATTCGTACTGACGCCCCTTTTGCCTGGGGACACTACATTTCATGCTCGTAGGTCCCGATAGACAGGTCGAGAGTCCTCCAAGTAGGCTATCAGCTCAGCGGAAGATGGTGGTGCGCTCCATTTGCTTCGGAGTTGCTTGTTTGGTTAGTATGATTTAGACGTGTATTGTTTGGTATGGCGGGACTCTGTCCCGATCTTTATGAAAATTATGTATTCTTAGAGGCTTGCAGACAGATGTCATGTACGTAAAATATTGTATGGTCTTGTTGGCCTATGTTCAATATACGAGTGGTTATTTTGGTATTATAGGCATGTATGTTTTATGTATAAGTTGGTATCAAATGTTGTATTCTACTTATCTCACTGTAGCCTTCCGGCTCAGTTATCTATGATAAGTATGACATGAAAATATACGTTATGTTGGTACTCGGTTGAGTAAGGTACCGGGTGCCCGTTGCGGCCCATAGGTTTGGGTCGTGACAAAAGTGTGGTATCAGAGTAGTTCTGTCCTAGGGAGTCTACAAGCCGTGTCTAGTAGAGTCTTGTTTATGGGTGTGTCGTGCACCACACTTATAAGCAGGAGGCTACAGGGAATTTAAGACTGCCACTCTTTCTTCTTACTCTAGATCGTGTGGTAGAGCTCACTTATAAGAATTCAAATCCCGAACTTCTATTCGTAATAATGCGATGCCTACATTCAGAAAGACGATCGACAAGAGATATAGTTGTGGAAGTGTTGAGTTAGAGGAGCTCGATTTTGCATCTTGCTTATGATGAGTAAATGAGAGGTCTTCAGCAGATCATGCGTGTACTAAAAGGTGTACGGTTCTTGATAAGGATCTTTTAGGAAAGAATACTTATCCACCTTTACGGTAAAAAGGAATAACGGAATCGAAAGTTGGACACGAGTTGCAGCAAGAAAACGAAGCAAGGTGAAGAAGGTTACAAGGTACCCAGTTAATAAACATTATCCTTATTTACCATTCAGGAAGAGAGATATAAGCATTTTGAGTTACCTTCAACAGTAACAGAGGTATGTATAATTGGCCACACCGATCTGAGTTATGCTCTATGGTTTAATATGGTTTAAGAGAAGGACATAATAATAGGATCCGGCTGGGGTTAGAGTGAGCCAAAATGGTGGATGAATTGTTTGCGTTAGTTGACATTTCCGAAGGATATTGCAAATGTGCTAATAGATCTCCTTGTGATACACCTAGATGGTGCACACCAAAAATGTACAGCTAGATATGAGACTACAAAGATAGGAACTGAAAACCTTGAAAGGATAAATATTACCTTAGTATGGCTCCCGTCCCTAGTAGAAGGAGAATGTTAGGCAGCTCGAAGAGCTAGTAGATGGAGCAAGGGAAGGTAAAAGTCGAAAGAATGTCTTGTTAAAGTTTTCAGGATAAAGTGATAAATAGAAATATTAGCAGGGAAGTACAAAGAGGGATAATGAAGCATTACGAGTGAGATGTGATACATGGACGGCAACAGTAGAGTGTTACAGAATGTATAGTCAAATGAAGAGAGAGACGAGAGTTGATGGGCCTTAAGACAACAAGAGAGTATAGGCCATACAGTCACATACTCATTTCGACAAATAGCTCGCGACTCTAACGTGATTAACAGAAGGAAAAGTTAGACCCCAGAGTAATAGAAAACCAGTATGGATTGGTGAACAAGATAAACTAAACATGAATTAGGGACTGGGTGATTTGATAATAGTCGGCATCATGAAAATTTCAGATTTCATTCCGGCGATAGTAGAATGGACAACAAAAGAAGATTCATGAGAAATTTAGAAAATGGTCATTTAGGAAGACACTTCCCTAAAGCAAGCATTGTGAGAAAAGTTAATCTTAAGGGATTGTATGTACTATTTACATTAAGTGTCATCCTCGCTAGTAAGGAATTTTGTTATTCTTGGTACAGAAGGATTATCGCAAGGCGAGTAAGGGTCGTCGACGATGTGAAAAGACGCCAGAGATGAAAAGGTGAAACATCTATACGTAGATCATCATAGAACTAAATCTCAGTACTCCCCTAAAAGGGGGAATATGGAGTGATGTGGCATTAAGACAAAATTAAGTTGTTCTAGTAACTATGGAATGGTAAAGGAAGAGTGCGATAGAAATGAGAAAGGAATGAGATAGCACTTATCCGCATCCTACAGATATTCTATGATTCCAGAATGTTATGTAAGCACGACGTCAGAAAAAGGAAGTACGGGTTCCTGCCTGGAATGTTATTGATAAATAAGGAGTCAGTGCAAGACGTAAGTTAGACAAAGGAAATAATCCAATAGAGATTAGGCGGAATATGGATATGAGAATGGGCCGACGAGTAGTTAGTAGTTGATTCAGGAAGAGCCTAGTCATGACTAGACAAAAAGTCACAGACAAATCAGCAAATCATACAAGATAAATGTAGTAAACCCCAACATGGAGAATTCAGCATCACAGTAATGTCATTACAATACTTGAGATATATTCACTTAAGAGTCGGGGTAGTTAAAGGTACCGTATGAGTGTTACGGGGATAAAAGAAAGTGCCGCTGGGAAGATAGTCAAAATATCAGTTCAGAAGAAACCTTACAAGCACAAGGACACGGAGCTAAGCAACTACGGATGATTATGGGCAAGGAAGGACATCAAAAGGGTCCGTAATAAGCTCACATCTTTACGAGAGTCAAGGGTTCTCCCTAAGTACTACAACTAAAGACTAGCTGAGAACATTAAGGAAGAAGGCTTCAACCTAAGCACAACAACTTAAAGAGGAAATGGTCGTGTAACAACAGTGTCATAAAACCATTGTAAGCACTCCAAAGGAGAGTGGCACCTACAGTGGCTAATGAACGGGAAGTAAAATTAAAAGTAATATTCGAGGTCATATGAGTTGCACGAAAACTCAGGCATGTGTGGGCACTAAAATAAGCTAAGTATGGATACAACAAGAGGGCAAAAAGACCAGGAAAAGTAATAGCATACGTTGAAAGAAAGCTAAGATGGAACGAAAGAAATTATCCGATCAATGATCCAGAGTTGGTTACGTTATGAACGCACTTAAGGGTTCGGAGTTTTATACATGCAGCATATACAGCCGTAGAAGATTCTGGCATACGTCACAAGAAAGAATTGAGCTCAGGACTTAGACGAAAGATTAAATTGTTAAAGGATTGTATCATGCATATTAATCAGCGCCGATGAAAAGATAAACAGAATAACTAATACCATAAACCATAGATCGGGAGATATCTTAAGCTGACATAAAGCCAGTTAGAAGAGTACCAGCCTCATAAGAAGTCAGTATGGAGCTCCCACCGGATTGTATAGGCACCAGAGGTGCAAGTATTATAATAGAGATTCAAATGGTGGATGTGATTTATACTTATGTGGGAGGGAGGTTATTAAAGAAAGATAGAAGAAGGTAAGGTGATATTATAAAGTAAGTAAGGTAAAGGGGAACAACGTGCAAAATACTCAAGTATAGAAGGATGTGAGTGGTCCATACTTCAGGTAAAAGATTAGAAGCGCTGGGATTCAGTATCCAGGGATGATAGCAACGTCATCAGTAGCATATCTTCCAGCCTATGGTTTCTAAGTACTGAAAGGTCTAATTAGAGAGTAAAAGAAGAGTTAGAGACAATACGATGTCTCGCTTGATGTTCCATAATAGCCTAAGGGAATCGATCGCAAGCTAAAGTATGATAGAACGACAAGGTTTTAGAAAGACAAGAATAAGGATAAGAAGAAGGCAAGGGAAAAGGTGACGAAAATGGATAAGTCCTTGGGATTAAGCCCGTGAAAACAAAGGAGTTGATGGTTCCTCTAAGTTATAGAAAGCTCAATATAGCCTGAAGGAACTCAAAGGAGTCTAAGACTAGTAGCATTTATAAGAGATGGAATGCTGCCCTAGTAGCAGAATGAAGGTGTAATTATGATAAATAAAGGATGAAGTTTGGGCCTTCACTTGAGTAATGATTTGAACAAGAAAAAAAAAAGGGG
>ML263217.1:0-11844 GCA_005239495.1 Nicotiana undulata | reverse complement strand
GGAATTCATGAATTGTAAGGGACTAAAATACCCATATAAGGTGAGGCACATTGGGATGCTATAAAAGTACGGTTATGGAAGAATAGTATCACCCCTTGGATCAATCTAACTACTCCTGATATCCCCGATGAGACGCAAGCCCTAGCGGCGGTGTTACATAAAAGATCAAGTTATAAGTGGTAGATGATGAATCAACATTAAGGTGAATTAACAATAGATAGATAATAGTATAACAGTATAAAATGAGATTAGACCATCAGTCTTAAGGATAAGTAGCGAGAGTAACCTGGAGTTGGTTGCAGACCTCAATAACGATAAGTCGAAGTAAGAATTATGGTATAGTATAACTTATGTAGATAAAGTAAAGCCATACGAATGGATAATCAGGTCTACAAAATAATATATAGCCACATTCGCAAATTCTACAAAGTACCGAGCGAAGAACTTCAGTACACCTATAGATGCCTAGAGAGGCATCCTATTAAGCCTTGTATATGTTTACAAAGTAAGGCCTAGAGATTGGCTAAAAGCTGGAGGAAAAAGGAGAGGAGAGTCGCATAGGCACACTAACAAAGTCAGTATCGAAGAGGCTGCATGATAGAAGGTAGCAACAGTAACGAAATTGGAAGGAATTCGATCACAAGTCATGGAGTGGGAAAGAAGCCTAAAGAAGGGAATGCCCTGGCCTTTGGATTTATTCAAAGAACAACTGCCTAAATGGAAAGGAGAGTATTAAGGTATTCAATAGAGCTATAAGTTATGAAGATGATAAGAGCATCAGTCAATATTCGAGGACGAATGTTCCAAAGAGGGGAATGATGTAACGCCCCGCAATATTATGTCGATGTTACGTTTCGCCGTATTAAATTACGATGATGTTGCACCCCGTAGTATTGTGCGTTGACTTTGTCGTAAGGTAATTGATATCAATCCAAGGAAAAGATTATTTGGAGATTATAAGGATTATGCTATTCAAACAAGTGATGAGTAAATTCGGGAAAGTGAGAAGAGAAGCAAGTCAAAGAAAATGAATTTTCGTCCAAGTTTGGCATGTTGGGATAAAATTTGGGTCGAGTGTCAATACCCGATATTTATGGACTAGTACCATACAAGGTACCATATGACCATGATATTAAGATGTATAACGTGTATTAAACATAAGTATAATTTTAAGTAATTTGAGACAATTCTTAATTATGTGGGTAATTGATTAATTATAGGGTAGCGGGACATTACCAAATTAATTAATAAATTATCAGATAAGACTAACCCACCCACCCCCTCCCCAAAACGTGGCAGTAAGCCACTATGAATACATATGACGAAGTAGTCATATGAGCTTAGGTGGCTATCAAAGGAAATAAGACTTTAACATGTAAGACTCATTACAAGTCTTGGTTTTCATTTCATTTGGACCAAAAATAAAAAATGTTCTTAGTAATAAGTAAGAATCATATATCTTTCTTCCTAGTTCAAATTTCTTTAAGAATAGAAGCTAAACTCAATCCAAGAAAAAGCTTCCAACGAAATTCTTGCAACCAAACAATTCCAACGAGAATTGTTAGAACCGTAGCAACATAAAATTTTCTAGTTCTAAAGGAGTACGGTGCAATCCTTTTCAAGAATATCATACAGATTTTTCCTACTCAAGGTATGTTAAGGTTGTCCCTTATTTATTTTTGGCATGATCTATATGACACAAGCGAAATGAACAAATCCACAACTCCCATAAAATACTCTATTCGTAGAAATGCTAAACATGTGTATATTCTTATTCTTCCATGTGTCATATTATTCTAACATTTGTTCATGGTCTCAGAAATATATAAGTTGGTAAAGTTATTTCATGATATTAATCAGAGGCATAATGGCCTTAGACATACCGAGATATTTTATTAACGTATTTCATATTCACTTCATGCATTTATACATGCACATTGATCCATGACTAGATGGCGTTATATACGCGTATATATATATATATATATATTTATATATATATATATATATGTGGGATATGAGAAAGGTTATGGCGTTATATAAGCACCACCACCTGATCAGCTGGTATACGATGATGATTTAGCCGAGATGATATGATGGGATGCCCTCAGAGGCCTGATGATGTTATGAAACATGTACCTATGCACGACATGACATTCATACGCATATGCATGACACTATAATTATTTCATGATTTACGGAGTGATCCAGACCTACAAGTTGAGTCATGTACTCTATAATTCTCCCATGTCTGTTATGTACTTATTTATGTGCCTTACATACTCGTTACATTATTCGTACTGACGTCCCTTTTTCCTGGGGACGCTGTGTTTCATGCCCGCAGGTCCCGATAGATAGGTCGAGAGCCCTTCAAGTAGGCTATCAGCTCATCGGAAGATGTTGGTGCGCTCCATTTGCTTCGGAGTTGCTTGTTTAGTTAGTATGATTTAGACGTGTATTGTTTGGTATGGCGGGATTCTGTCCCGACCTTTATGAAAATTATGTATTCTTAGAGGCTTGTAGACAGATGTCATGTACGTAAAAGATTGTATGACCTTGTCAGCCTATGTTCAGTATACAAGTGGTTATATTGGTCTTATAGGCATGTATGTCTTATGTATAAGTTGGTATCAGATGTTGTATTCTACTTATCTCACGGCAGCCTTCCGGCTCAGTTACCTATAATAAGTATGACATGAAAAGATACGTTATGTTGGTACTCGGTTGAGTAAGGTACCGGGTGCCCGTTATGGCCTATATGTTTGGATCGTGACAACATGAACGTTGTTGGGGCATTGGTCAGCCCAAAAGACATTAAATGAACTCATAATGGCAATAACTGGTCCCTAAAGTTGTCTTAGGAATATCCAAATCCCGAATCTTCAACTGATGGTACCCAGACCTCAAGTCAATCTTAGAGAACACCATCGCTCCTTGAAGCTGGCCAAACAAACCATCAATACAAGGAAAAGGATACTTGTACTTGACTGTGACTTTATTCAGCATGTAGTCAATACACATTCTCATGGAACCATCCTTCTTCTTCACAAATAGAAACCGCCGCACCCTAAGGTGACACACTAGGCCGAATGAACCCCTTATGTAGGAGTTCCTGAAGTTGTTCTTTAAATTCTTTCAACTCTGCTGGTGCCATACGATACAGCGGAATAGAAATAGGCTGAGTGTCTGGCACCAAATCAATACCAAAATCAATGTCCCTGTCAGGCGGCATGCCCTGCACGTCTACAGGAAACACGTCCGGGAAATCACGGACCACTAGAACAGAATCAATAGTTGGAGTCTCTAAACTGACATCCCTCACAAACGCCAAATAAGATAGGCAACCCTTCGCAACCATACGTCGAGCCTTTAGGTACGAAATCACCCTAATAGGCACATAATCTATGGAACCACTCCACTCAGCCCTCGAAAATCCCGGCATCGCTAAGGTCGCAGTCTTAGCGTAACAATCAGGAACAACATGACATAGAGATAACCAATATATGCCTAATATCACGTTGAAGTCAACCATGTTGAGCAATAAAAAATCCACTCAAGTCTCTAGATCCCCAATAGATACCACGCATGATCAATACACGCGGTCCACAACAATAGTATCGCCCAAAGGAGTAGACACACAAATAGATGTAACTAAAGAATCATGGGGTATATCAAGAAAATGAGAAAAATATGATGAAACATATGAATATGTGGAACCAGGGTCAAATAATACTGAGGCATCTCGATGACAGACTGAAACAATGCGTGTAATCACGGCATCTGAGGTCATAGCGTCTGGTCGGGCTGGGAGTGCATAAAATTGGTCCTGACCACCACTTGATCGACCTCCCCCTCTAGGGTGACCCCTAACTGACTGAGCTCCGCCCCTCGCTAGTTGAGGCTCACCCCTAGCTGGCTGGGCGGGTGGTGGAGGAACCAGTGTTGGTGCTATCGGCCGAGTACTCCGTTGTGGAGTCCCACCCAATAGTCTAGGGCAGTCTCACATAATGTGACCAAAATCCCCGCACTCGAAACAACCCATCCTCTGATGAAACTACTGCTCCTGACGACCAAAAGAACTACCCCGCGATACCTGAGTGGACGGTACATGATGAGAACCCTACGCTGGTAGTGCACTGAGAGATGACTGACCCTGCTGATGACTGTGAGAACCATGCCCCGATGGTGCGCCACTATGAACTAGGCGAGCTGACTGAGCAGGCCTATATGGACGACCTCTGTCATGCTGAAACTAACCTCCAGGAGGAACACCACCAAAACCACCAGATCCCCAAGGCCTCCCTGTCAACTCGCTCCTGGCGATGAACTGACTCAATCTCTCGGGCAATGTCAACCACCTCCTGGAAAGTAGCACCTGACACTCATTCCCTGGTCATAAGAATCCGAAGCTGATACGAGAGGCCATCCACGAACCTCCTGATCCTCTCCCTATATGTAAAAACCAACCAAACAGCATGACGGGCTAACTCTGAAAATCTCATTTCATACTGCGTCACAGTCATATCATCCTAACGCAACTACTCAAACTTCCTGCGCAGCTCCTCCCTGCGGGACAGCGGCACATACTTCTCCAGAAAGAGAGCGGAGAACTGTTGCTGGGTAAGGGGCGATGCACCAACAGGCTTATGCCTCTCATAAGCCTCCCACCAAGTAAAGGCAGCTTCTGAAAACTGGAAGGTAGTGAACGAGACCCCACTATTCTCCAAAATACACGTTGTACGGAGAATCCTCTAACACTTGTCAAAGAAACCATGGGCATCCTCGCCCTTTGTACCACTGAAAGTCGGAGGCTGAAGTCTACCAAACATCTCCAACATGCGTTGCTCGTCAGCAAGCATGCCTGGAACCACATAATCTTGAGCAGGTGCAACCGGCTGGGCTAGAGGTGCCCCCGGTGTCTGAAGTCCCTAAACAACCTGCTCGGAAGTGCGCGCAGCGGGAGTTTGAGTGCCTCCCCCAACCTGAGAAGTAGCTATAGTAGTAGAAACAGTGACTGCCTGAGCAAGACTGGTGCATGCAGTCTAGATATGAGACAAGGTCTCCTGAAGACTCGGGATGACAATAGGCACAGGCGGTGCCTGAGCTGGCCCCGCTAGAACATCCTCGGCTGGGACTTGATCTGGAGCAATAGGAGGGTCCATAGGTATGGCAACGACTGCTACGCGGGCTGCACCTCTACCTCGACCGTGGCCTCGACCCCATGTGGGTCCAACTGGTGGTTGACCATCCCGCCTGGTAGCACGTGTCCTCACCATCTGTGAGAGAATGAAACAACAGAAGTTTAGTCACCAGATAAATAGATTCGCACGATAAGAATTCAAAAGGTGATATTTTTCCTAAGGGTTTTGCAGCCTCTCTAAGATAAGTACAGACGTCTTTGTACCGATCCGCAAGACTCTGCAAAACCCGTTCATGACTCGTGAGACCTATGTAACTAGGCTCTGATACCAACTTTTCATGACCCCAAATCTAAACCTTGTCGTGATGGTGCCTATCGTGATACAAGGCAAGTCTATTTCAAAAATATCGCTACCAATTTAATTATAAGAATTTAATAAAACATTTCCAACATTTAGAATTTCTCATAAAACAACTCAACTCCAAAATAAGTACAGAAAATACGAAAAACAAGCCCCAAACATCGGGGTGTCACTACGTCATGAGTGTCTAAGTCTATGAACTAAGAAATATAATTGTCTAACTGTCAATACAACCCAAAAGAAGATAGAATATTGAAGGAGTAACAAGGTCCAGCGGACGCTAGCAGCTACCTCGCAGTCTCCAAGATAGTCGTCCTGAACTCAACGATCGCCGCGCTCTAACTCAACTGAATCTGCACATAAAGTGCAGGGTGTAGTATGATTACAACCGACTCAACAAGTAATAGAAATAACTAAGGAACTGAGTAGCAGTGACGAGCTAAGCAGAACAATTCAATTATTACTTTTCACAGTTAAAGATGGGCTTCAATAAAGATCAGTTTCACAGTTTATCAACTACTGACAGACAATTAACAGATAAGAACCACAACAACTGAATAGATGAAACCTCACATCAATGCCACTCAATATCTCAGCACTCGGCACTCGCACTCGGCCCTCACACTCAGCACTCAATAGGTACATGCGCTCACTGGGGGTGTACAAACTCCGGAGGGACTCCTACACCCCAAGCTCCAAGCATGGACAACTCACGTGTTGCACAGACAACTCACGTGCTATCATATCATATCTAGATTCGCACGGACAACTCACGTGCTGCAAGGACAACTCACGTGCTGCACGGATAAATCACGTGCTATCATATCATGCCTTACAACAGGTCCTCGGCCTCTCTCAGTCATGTACCTCTCTAGCCTCACAATTCCTAACAAATAAGGGAACATACCCCAGATCAAGTATTACAGCGTATCAGCAAGATAATAGAGACTGAGGTAAACATGTACAAGAATTTCTATGACTGGATGCAAATAATGTGAGCATGAATAAAGCCTAAGCATGATCACTAACATGAAGGCAATCCATTCTAACAGAAATATAACACATAATCTCAGTTAATGGCTACTAGGCCTTACAGCCTCACGGGATGGACCAAGTCTCAATCCCTTGCGGTGCTTACCCGCACACCCGTTACCTAGAGTAGGTATCACCTCCAAACAATCACATGATCAAATCTTCGGGTTTATACCCTCAAAGCCATAGTTAAAATTGTTACTTACCTCAAATCGGACAAAACTCTAGTCCACGATGCTCTTGCCCCTTGATTCGATCTCCAAATGCTCCGAATCTAACTAAAACCAGCATATTACCATCAATACACGCTAAGGGAATGAATCATATATGAAAATTATCAATTTAGATCAAGCATACCAAAATTAACCAAACTCGGCCTACGGGCCCACGTCTCGAAATCCCATTAATTCACAAAACTAGGGAACCTATTCACTCATGAGTCCAACCATACCTTATTTATCAAAATCCGACTTCGAATCGATGTTCAACTCTCAAAAATCCATTTATGAAGTTTCTACAATTTTCCCCAATTTTTCATCCCAATTCTCTACTCAAATGATGAATTCAATGTTATAATCATGTACTTTAGCCAAAACTGAGTTAGAATCACTTACCCCGATGACTTCCTAAAAAAAACCTCAAAAATCGCCAAAACCCACTCTCTAGGTCAAAATATGAAAATAAAAATGCTGAACCTCGTATTTATAGTGCACCCCCCGGATTCCTATTTCGCTTACCGCCAAAAAACCACCACCGCGAATGCCTCCAGTTCTTGTGGTCGCGTCCCTTCTTCCGCTGTCCGCGCCAGCATTTGCCGCTGATCGAGGAAATATGTCGCCCCCGCAAAATCCCTCTACTGACCGCGAAATTCCTGCGCGGTCCGCATTCCCAACTTCAGAGATCAACACCTGAAACACCATCAGATTTTTCTAATGGTTGAACTCACCCGTTCACTATTTGAAACACACATGTGGCTCTTGGGACCTCAACCAATCACACCAACACGTCCCATAACGTTATTCAAACTTAACTAAACATACAAATCACTAGAAACAACACCATAGCATCAAATCAAGCTCGTATTTAAGCCTAGGAACTCAAAACTCCTAATTTCAACAAATGACTCCGAAACCAACCAAACCTTGTCCCAATATTCTCAAATTTTGCACACAAGTCCAACATGACACCACGAACATATTCCAACTTCTGGAATTCCATTTTGACCCCAATATCTAAAAAATTTCACTACCAACCGGAAATCACCAATTTACTAATTTTGCCAATTCAACCCTAACTCTACCACAAACTCCCACATCACATTCTGAACCTGAACCAACCAACCTGATACCGTACAACACAGTTGAACATCACCTAAGGAAGTAGAAATGGGGGAAAACAGGTTATAACTCTCGGAACGACCGGGCGGGTCGTTACACAATTCAATAACTTAATTTACAGGAATTTCTACAATCAAGGTATGAGTACACGACAATAAAGGAACCATGTAAAAATCAAAGGAATACAATAAAGTTACAAAAATGACAGGACAAGTAAGGCACGTGATAACTAAGATGTGCAATTACAACAATTAGGACATGTAGCACATAAGCATAGAACCATAGAAGGAACTCAACAAGTAAAAGGCCACAATAAGATAAGGAAGGCAGCACCTTCAACTAAAGCATAAGAATGCGAAATATCAAGTAAAGTCATGAGAAGTATATAGATACTCGAAACCGGTCAATTACCACATATATTCCGTGTACACACTCGTCACCTCGCATACACGTCTTTCGCATAACTCAATAACACAATTTTCTCAAACCTAAGGGGTAGTTTCCCCCACACAAAGATAGGCAAGATACTTACCTCAAAGAAGTTAGACTGATACTCTAAAATGACCTTCTCGAGTGAAACAACCTCCAGACGGCTCAAATCTAGCAAAAATAACTTCAAATCATAAATCAAACTCATATGAAACCACTAATTTAATGATAAAAATCTAGCCACTAATTTTGAAATATTTTTATGAAATTTCCCATTTTTCTCAACTCAAACCACTAATTTAATAATAAAAATAAAGATGGAATCATGAATTTAATACATTCCGGGTGAAGAACACTTACCCCAATGATTTGCTTGAAAAACTCACGAAAGATCACTCAAATCCGAGCTCTACAACTCAAACCATCGACTTTGGAAAATATATTCTGCTGCCTAGTGATTTGCGCATCGCGATCGCAGAATTAAACATGCGATCGCGAAGAAGAAACAAAAATTGCCTAAAACATGTATTACGTGATCACAAACTAACTTGTGTGATCATGAAGAAGGAAACTATCAGTTCCCAGGATGTGCTACGCGAACGTGGAGCTGTCACGACCCAAATCGATGGGCTGCGATGGGCACCCGGTACCTTACTCAACCGAGTACCAATATAGCGTATCTTTTCGTATCATACTATCATAGGTAAATGAGACGGAAAGGCTGCCATGAGATAACTAGAATAAAACATGTAATACCAACTTATACATAAGACACCAAAATGATCACTCGTACACTGAACATAGGCCGACAAGGCCATACAATCTTTCACGTACATGAAATATGTATACAAGCCACTAAGAGTAGATAAATACCATAAAGGTCGGTACAGGGCCCTGCCATACTAATTAATACATGTTCTAATCATACTGACCAAAGAAGCAACTCCAAGGCAAATGGAGCGCACCTCCGCCGAGCTGATAGCCTACTTGGAGGACTCTCAACCTGTCTATCGGGATCTGCGGGCATGAAACACAGCGTCCCCAAGCAAAAGGGACGTCAGTACAAATACTGTACCGAGTATGTAAAGAATGAAAATCAGTAAATAATAGACATGAGAGAAACATGGAGTAAGAGACTCAACATGTAAGTCAGAATAACTTTGTGAATCATTAATATTTACAATGTCATGCATATGCGTATAAATGTCATACCATGCATAGGTATATACGTTCATATTATCATCATCAGGCCTCTAAGGGCATCCCATCATATCATCTTGGCCACCGTGGGTAACCATCAATGTATACCAGCTGTGGTGGTGCGTATATAACACCGTAACTTTTTCCCATGTCCCATATACATATAATGTATATAACGTATGAGAAGTACGTCAATAAAATTTCTCAGAATGTCATAAGACCATTATGCCTTTTATTAATATCATGAAATAAACTTTATCAACTTACGTATTTTCTAAGATCCATGAACATACGATAGAAAATAAGACACATGGAGAATCAAGAACATAGGAACCTATAGTATTTCTATGAATAGAGTCATTTATGGAAATTGTGCATTTGCTCGTTTCGTTTGTATCATATGGATCATGCCAAAAGGAAAGAAGGGATAGCCTTAACATATCTGATTCGATTCTCTTGACAATCCCTCTAATACATGTCTTTTGCGAAAACACATAACGGCGGATCAAAGTAGGGAAAAATCCGTATGATATTCTTGAGAAAGATTGTACCGTGCTCTCTTAGAATTTCAAATCTCAATGCTATTACGCAGTATAACTTCATATGAAATTTTGTTGAAGCAAAAGCACGTTGCCAATCTATCTCACTTTGTGAATTTGATCATAAATCTTGTGTATGGCTTAGTTGAAGCTTTCTTTGTCATTGTAGAGATTTAAAATGAATTTAGAGAGGCTTTTAAGTTTTTGGGTGTGGGCTCCACTTATGTGGTGACTTAGCTACAACAAACCTTCTAAATGTGCCACCTTTCACATGAATTTAAGAGCTACTAGGTGGACTTAGTTGGCTGCCACGTTGGGGAGGGGGGGCTAATTAGTTTGTCCAAAGATCTTAATCAATTAGTTTATCTCCCACTAAAATCAATAATTACCCAATTATCCACATAATTGAGAATTATCTCAAATTACTTAAAATACTACTCACTTTTAACATACTTCATACAATTTACTATCATGGTCATGTGGTACCTTGTATGGTAGTAGTCCATAAATACCGAGTATTATAGCTCGAACCGTATTTTATCCCAAATTGACAACTTTCACCGAAACTCATTTTCTTCGATTTGTGTACCCTTTCACCTTCAAAAATTTATGTATCACCTGCTTGAAATAGCATAATACTTATCATCTCATTCTCGAGCTTGCGTCGATTAACTTACGACGAAACTTTAACGTACGAAAATGCGGTATGTGACATCTCATTTCCGAGCTTTCATTAATTTACTTATAGAGTACTTTCACATACGAAAATATGGGGTGTAACTGGAACAATGGGCGCAAACTCGATGAATGACAACTCACACGTACGCGATCACGAAACACTCCCTGCGAACGCGAAGAAGGAAACCTGCCAGTCACAAGAACATGCTACGCGAAGAAGAACCACGCTTAGCTCCTACAACACATCGCTATCACGACCCCAAATTCACTAGTCGTGATGGTACCTAACCAAACCCGCTAGGTAAGCTAACTAGTAACCATCCAATTCCAATGATATTAACAAGACAATTAAACGAAAGTAATTTACTGAATCTTATACATTTCCTAAGGACTGGAAGTACAAATCATGAGCTTCTAAGAATAGAGTTTACGAAGCTGAAATGAAATAAATACATCGTCTGTTTGAAAAGTACATAAACAGAGTTTTATAGATCTAAAGCTACCACGAACAAGGGACAGCTACAATCAGGACGCAGGTACGCCTTCAATCCAGCTCCCATCAAACACAGCAACATCAGTAGCCAACATCTGCACGCAAGGTACAGAAGTGTAGTATGAGTACAACCGACTGTGATGACCCAAAAGGACATCCTAAGTAATTCTAGCTAAATCTGTGTTTCGAGGCCCCGAAAGCCTCCGTTAATCTCACCTCGATATGCGTGTGCAGCCCGGGCATGTAGCCGGGAAGCTTCTATGTGAAAATTTGATAAAAATGGAGTTTTGAATAAAATAATTGAATAAAGTTGACTTTGGTCAACATTTTTGGTAAACGGATCCGGACCAGTGATGTGACGGTCGCGGAGGGTCCATAGGAAAATATGGGACTTGGGCGTATGCCCGGAATTGAATTCCGAGGTCCCAATCCCGAGAAATAAATTTTTAAAGAAAATTGTTTTCTGAAAATAATAAAGGTTTTTGAAAATGAACTTTGATGTGGAAACCGTGTTACCGGGCCCGTATTACGGTTCTGGAGCCCGGAACAGGTTTATTATATATTATGTGACTTTATCTGTGAAATTTGGTGTAAAACGGACTTGAGATGACGTGATTCGGATTAAAAATGGGAAA
>ML263216.1:1111-11195 GCA_005239495.1 Nicotiana undulata | reverse complement strand
TAGCGGGTTCAACGTTAGGCGCAGTCACGGCCCAAAGGGTGGGAATTTGGGGCGTGACAGCTAAATATCGATGTGGGAAAGAAACTGCAATTGTTTGATACTAACACGACGAACTAGGAGAATGGTATTCAAAAAGGATTTGGTTTTGTATAATCCGTCTCTGAAGGGAATTTGGATTTGTTTGGCGGCGACAGTAGTTTGTTTGCAACGGGGAATCAATAATCCATAGTTGTCCCTTTAATCATGTAATGTCGACACCAAAATCCACTTAACAAGGAAAACACTTTAAAAAATGGTACAAACTGTGATCACGTAAATGCATTTTTCTAAATTATGAAAAATTGTCATCTCCAAGTAATATTGGATCCAAGTACCAATGTATGGCTAATCAATATGGCTCAGCTTTATTCATTTCTAAGAAATGTACTGACTTATAAGTCTCATAGTAAGATTATTTTAAGCAGCTAGCATAATTTATGCAATACAAATGAACCACAAAAATACATGTTTTGAGGTAAGTTGATCCGAGGATCATTCACCGGTACTTCAAGCCTCCCCTTGAGGTTTATTAAATTCACACCTCAAGTAAATTTTGAAGTGGGACATTTGTAGGCATATAAATTTTATTGGAATTAAATCAATAAAATAATTTGGACTACATAGTAAATTCAAGATATATTGGTCCAAATAAATATTATGGGCTAATATATAAATAAATTAATTATATAGGTCCAATATATATGGATTAAATAAATGAGTCTTAATCCATTGGGCTAGCCCATTTAATTGGGCCAAGTGATAAGCCCACTTTATTAAGCCCAAAATATTATCCTCTTGGAGGCCCAGTTTGGTGCCACGTGTCAAATGACGTGGCGTGCCAAATCAAACGAAAGAGCCAATAGGACTGTGCCACGTGTCAAAATGATAAAGCATGCTAAGTCACATTAAAAAGCCAATGAAACCGCGCCACGTGTACAAGTGACATGTTTTGGCCAATCAAATGCGACCATGTCACACTTCAATTTGATTGGTCAGAAAGAGTTTGTTCATATCACAACTCCTCCCTCCCACAACTATAAATAGGGGTCTTCATAACTCAGAAAAGACACCAGAAGGTATAACAAGAAGCAAGAGAGAGCTCGTGGATCAAACGCCGCAAATTTCTCTACAAGATTCAAGCTTCAACAATAAGTTCAAGTTCAAGAAATCAAGTTCAAGTTCAAGAACGAAGAACTTCAAGCTCAAGAAATCAAGTTCAAGCTCAAGAACGAAGAACAAATCAAGATTCAAGGAGTACGAGTTCAAATCAAAGTTTGTGCTAGTCGAATTCAAGATCATCTTTCGCGGAAATAAATACAGATTCAAGATCAAGCTCAAACACCCTTGAATTTATATACTATTGAAAAGAATCAGAGGATTCATAGAGATTGTAATGCTCAAATATTCGAAATAAAATACTACGTTTGTTGCAATATTTTTGGTCTTGATTATATTTTCTCGACAATAATTTGTTGCAAACAGTAACCACTTGGTATTTAGAAGCTTATCTCTTTGGACAGATTCCAAGAATTCAATCAAAAAAGAAAGAGGACGCAGGACGTTCTTGGAAGATGGTGGAGTAACTCTTTTTATGTTTTGATTTAGGTGAAACTCTTTTATATATTTAAAATACTTTAAAATATATAAGACTATTTCTCACTCATTTGATTTTCTTACAATTTGACAAAAATTAATTATTCGATAAAATATAATTATAATCGAATATTTAAAATTTGGTATGAGCTGATATTAAGAATTTAAATCAATAAAATATAATTTATATGTATTATTGCTGAAAATAAATAATTAAGTATTTGGAATAGCTAATTAGCAAAAAATTTAATTTTATTATTTTTTAAATTCATCGTACAATTAAACAGGTTGACAAAAATCTTGGTTTAAATAGATATATTTCAATAAAAAAGACCACCAATGATGAAAAAACATTAGAAAATAAAGTCGAAACAATTATAATATAGTATTCGAAATTAACTTGGATAAAGTTCAAAATAGAAGAAATAAGAATGAAATAATAAGTATTCAAAATAAGTTAGACATTTATTATTATTTTTATTTTTCATCTATTTCAATAAATGGCCCTCTATAGTATTTTGTATACGTAATAAATTATTGGTTGTAAAATACACATTCAATATTAGTCATGTAACGACCCGACCAGTCGTTTTGACCAATATCACTTCGCTCGGTTGTTTAAGGACATGAGTAGCTCGGTATGATGTGTTTTCACTTATGTGAATCGTCGGTTTTAGTATTCAGGTTATCCGGAATTGATTTGGGAGAATGGTCTCAGCTAGAAGCTCTACTTTTAAAAGGTTTGAAACCAATTTATATTTAGAGTTGGTTTACTTTATCAGGAATTAAATTATTGGAAATGTTTTATTAAATTCTTAAAATCAAATAAGTAGTAATATTTTGGGAAATAGGCATGCCTTGTAACACGATAGGCACCATCACGACCATGGTTAGATTTTGGGTTGTGACAAGTCAGTTTTAGTACTTACACCTTACATTGTTACTTAATTGTTCATTTTTTCTCCTAGAAAGTATATGACCTAGCTGTTCATTCCAATAGCTCTAACAAAAAAGATATAATTTTTTTAATTAGGGTTAATTTAATGATTATTTGAAGAATTATAATAAAAATATATAACGATTTCGATCATGTTATAATTAATATTATGTCACAAAAACGACTACAATTTTTGTAACCTTACCCCAAAAGATATGCCCTTCAAATAATATAAAATATATATGCTTAAATATTTTACGTGTGAACCAGTTTATTCTAAAAACTACATGACAACCCCCTTTATTCCAAATATCTAAAAAAATATAATTATTTTATTGATGGTCTTTTGAAGAATCATAATAAAAATATATAATAAATACTTAATTTTAATTTACCAAAAATAGATATATCAATCATTTTAGATTCAATATCATGCTACATAAATTACTATAATTTCGTAAGATTTTTTCAAAAGATATGCCCTTCAAATTAAGAAGAATACGTGTTCTCCAATCGAAATATGTAACGATCATTTTACCTTGTAAAAATAAATTTTAGAATTGTTATAAAACTAATTATTTTCAAATATAATGACAAATGGAGTTAATCAATATTATAATTTTAATTACTAATTTCACTTAAATAATGATATATCGAACTAAATATACTCTTTCAAATATAATTCTGAGTCAATCTCGATGTATTTTACTAGCTTACTTTAGTATTCTTTCTGAATATCTTTTCTTATTTTTATGGCACTTTGATTTTGTGTTCATCTGAAATTCATGGATAATTGTTTTGTGAAATCTATTCACTATATGTTTTCAATGATTATGTGTACTACTGAAACTGAAAAGGAAGCATGCTAACTTTATTTATTAAAAAAGGGGCATACATTTTAAGATGAATTTTTAACTGATGATTGAGGATTTCTATGAGACGTTTTTCTTAATTGAGTTAGTTATGAGTGCAATGTAAATATTAATGACCATTGTGAGGAACTTATACTTTTATTTCATAAGTCAAACACTCATTGAGATAGGATACATGCGCGATGCGCGTACCTTGAACGATTTTTTTATTATATTGAACATAAAATTCATATCGGATAAAAATAATAATACAATTAAATATTTAAAACTTGGGATGAGCAACAAAAAAATCTCTTTAACGTTAAGAACAATCCTAATTAACCAAAAAAGTCTTTGATTTAACTAATTTGTGAAAAATCCAAGTCATATTTTTCGAAATTTATAATAAAATATATTATAATATAGTAGCAAAAGTCAAACTGTTAAAAATGCAAACGTTAGAAACAATAAGAATGAAACATTAGAAGACAAAATATATTCTAAGTTAGTTGCCATTAATTAATTTTCTGGTCTTCGTTCAAATAAATGACAACTCCCTATACTTTCTGTACAAAATTATTTATTTTAAAGGAGAACTTAGCATTTGATAACTTGATTTAAATGTTCTTCATATACACATACTTTACTGATTGACGCTAACCACACGTGCAACGCACGTACACTAAAGCTAGTATATATATATATATATATATATATATATATATATATATATATATATATATATATATATATATATATATCAAGTGCTTCGCAGGTGTAACCCCTAAATTATTGCAAAAATTAGATAGGGAAAAGCAATCCTTTAAGAAATATTCCTTATAAGAGGCCGATGATACTGATATCAGTTTTCAAGACAAGATATTTTATTAGTTTTCCTGTAAATTTACTACATTGTGCTAGTAAGATTGTATTAACAAACTCTTACATGTATATCGATTCTGTTATAGTATTTTCTCAAATTACTAATAGTTAAGTGAGCTGCGATTAAGTCATAAACTACATCAATTCACATGAGTACATCAATATCGATTACTGTGTTCGAAACCAAAAATTCAGAAAAGCAAAAAAAACGTTAGTTCAATAAATAAAAATGTAAAATAATTCCGAACCCCCTGAATTCACAGTGTGTCCGTAAAAACTTTAATCCCCTTATTGTTGCCCAAGGTATATGGAGTAATTCCTCTCAGGATAGAGTGAAATAACTATTTTGTGATAGCGGCACTTCAAATCACAGAACTCCAGTGAACTCAACAAACGGAGCAAATCACACTTGACACTTATATTTATTTGAAAATAATGCAACAATGTAGAAAAGAGGAGAGAAGTTTTTAGATTTTCCATATTTTAAAAATGAGGACAAGCCTCTAAATTTATAGACGATGAAAGGGTGAGATGAAGAGGTGCAATCCATGAGGTACCTCTTCCATTTCTAATTCACACTCCTTAATAAAAACGCAACAATCTCCCACATGAATGGGGAATGGACATATGTGGAAAAACATGCATGAAAATACTATGTGATTCGCAATTAAGGATTAATCGCATCTGGATAAGTAGGTTTCCCTTTGAACTTTCCATAGTGAACTTATGTCGGATATACTCGGTCAATCGGTAGATTTGATATCTTTGAACCGTCGAACTTTCGTGTATACTTAGACAACCATAAGTCACACAATCAATCCTTAACCGTCTTTGGTTCTCACGGTCGTGTTCGTTTCAGCCATGAACACCGCTTGATTTCATGAGTGCTTAGAGAATGAGCCTTTACTTTCATTCCCCTTAAAGCGACTTACACTTCACACTCACATAGGTGATTTCTAAACGTGTAATCATATAGACACACTATCTAGTTATATCCTGCCAGACTTAGCAAATCATTAAAAAGCTTTAAGCTTGATTGACTCATCAAAAAGCCTTAATGCTTTACTGTGATTTCTGAACATTGCCTTCATCACGAGAATGGGTTGAGTTATTTGACAATGTTGAACCGTCATTCATAACTTTGTTTGATCTCTTTGAACCTAGATCTTGGGATTTCTAGTTTGCTAGGTAGAGTTACCGCCATGATGACTTGTCCTAGGCCTTAGCCCCATTCCCTTCGATGATCTTTCAACTGCCTTTCTAGATATGCCTTTTGTAAGTGGATCCGACACGTTGTCTCTTGACTTTACGTAGGCAATTATGATAACACCACTAGAGAGTAGTTGTTTAACGGTATTGTGTGTCCGTCGTATATGACGAGATTTTCCGTTATACATAATGCTCACAGCCCTGCCTATTGCAACTTGACTATCACAATGTATACAATTAGATACCAAAGGTTTGGGCCAAAATGGAATATCTTCCAAGAAATTCCGGATCCATTCAACTTCTTCACCGGCCTTATCTAAGGATATAAACTCAACCTCCATTGTAGAGCGGTACATTTGTTTGGACGATTTCCAAGACATCGCTCCTCCACCGACTGTTTAGTATCGGTTGAACCAGTGATCTAATTTGCATCACTATACCCCTCTATTATCGTGGGATACTTATTGTAGTGCAAAGCATAATTTGGAGTATATTTCAAATACTTCAAAACTCGTTTAATTGTCATGAAAGTTCAATGCAAACTTTCTTATGTCGTAGACTAATACGTCTCGACTTTCGATTGCATATCAGATTATTGACTAGACTTAATGTAGCAATAGTAATATTATTACAACAGCTGGAATGATTGACATCAGTTGCGGCCACAACCTTTTAATATAAAACACATTTTGCAATCACTCCGCCATTTTCAAGCAATTGTATGATATTTATTCATACGCCTATATTATATGCATATTATAGCACTTTCATTCATGAAACAAATCCAACTTGCAATAGATTTTAGTCATGTTCATCTGTTGGTTCACCTCATTATAGACCAACGTATTTATATGTTCGTTCATGAACGATCATATTTATACAAAACATACAAACACACTTTCATGAAAAGTAGCAACCTTCAAAGTGACATCCTTTCATAAACGAGCTAAACAATATATATTTTCAAGAAAGAAACAACCTTTCGAGAAAGGCAAGTGACCAATTTCTGAATTGGCAGTTTCACTCAACTAGTCTTCACTAAGACTGAACAAATAATGAGTGTACCAACTACCTTATTGATTTCCACTATTTGTGGGAATATAGACATCATGTCTAATATTGGCTTCTGTCATGCTAAATGCCCTACATTTCAAATATCTTATGCATTTTCTATTATTCGTTATCCACATATCATCCACATGACAATATTAATTGGTCAAATTTCGCATGTCATTGTTTGGGTGCTTGTTTTAGTCCGTAAAATGACTTAACAAGTCGACGCACCTTCTTTCTTTTTCAGGAACCACAAACTATTGGTTGTTCCATGTGAATTTCTTCCTCCAAACAACAAAAAATGGGTGTCTTCACATCCATTTGATGGATTTCAAGACCGTATCCAGTGCTACTAACATTCATATGTATGCAATACTCATCACCGACGAGTGTATGTCAAAATAGTCAAGACATTCTCATTGTCTAAACTATTTGGCAAATAATCTTGCCAACTATTTGTCAATAGTACCATCAACTTTCATTTTCCTTCTGAAAATCCACTTAGAACCCAAAGGTTTTATTTCCTAGAGGAAGATCGACCATTTTCCCAAGTATGATTACTTAATATGGATTTTGTCTCACTATTGATTGCTTCTTTCCGAGGAAGACATAACTACTTCCAAAGTTTGAAGCTCATTTTCTGACAAGAATGTCAGAAAATCTGGTCAAAAGGAAGTAGTTGTCTTTGACGGTTACTACGTCTTGCATTGCATACAGGGATTGCGGGCATAGACCCGAGCCTTTCCCTCATTCTGCATTGCATACAGGGATTGCGGGCATAGACCTGAGCCTTTCCCTCATATTGCATTGCATTGTACCTTTACTTTCTTACAGAGCTTTATATATATTTTGCGTTGCTCCGAGCATTTGATTATGCCGTTTCTTTCTAGCCTTTACTTATAATTCCTGTCGATTATCACCTGCTTTACTTACTAGTTCTCTATGTCTGTTACTTAGCAAACCTCAGTAGGGCCTCTACCTGACCTCGTCACTACTTGACTGGGGTTAGGCTTGGCACTTACTGGGTACCGAATGTGGAGTACTCACGCCCTTCTGCGCATGTTTTCCCCATGTGCAGATCCAGGTCCTAGTACGCGGTATCTCAGCTAGCCAGCAGCAGCAGTATCAGGAGACTCGAGGTATAATCTGCAGCGTCCGCAGATCTCCGAGTCCCCTTCCTATCTTGAAGTTGTAGTACTTGTAGATGAAACTATACGGTCTTTTCTATCCAGTTGTACATATTGAGAAGTAGAGAAGCTTGTGATGTATTGTGATATTCCGGGTTCTGGGTAAAGTAACTGTTTATGCCGAGCGGCGTCGACTTTATTATGATTTTTTTCACTTACTGTTATTTTACCTGTTTTATCTAAATTTCGCTTAAGGTATAGGCTTACCTAGTCGTCTAGACTAGGTGCCGTCACGAGACCCAGTCGGAGGGAGAATTGGGTCGTGACAAGTTGGTATCAGAGCTTCTAGGTTCATAGGAGTCACAACATCACAAGCCGGTTTATTAGAGTCTCGCGGATCGGCGCGGAGACGTCCGTACTTATCTTCGAGAGGCTATGTAACTGTTAAGAAAGATCATACTTCTTGGAATCCCTTCTCGTGCTGATTACTACTACCAAAATTCTTAAACTCTATTCTATTCTTTCTTACAGATGGTTCGCACTCGCACCGGACGTACCGACGATCAGGCACCCGAGCCCCCAGCCAGAGCCACTAGAGGCAGGGGTCGGGGCAGGGGACGAGCACGCGGTGCAGCCCGAGCACCGGCTAGAGCAGTGACGGAGGATCCCCCAGCGGCTGCAGTTGGAGGGGCACCGGAGGTCCCTACTATCACTCCAGCCCTCCAGGAGACTTTGGCCTAGTTCATGAGTGCTTTCAATACTCTGTCGCAGGTGGGACTACTTCCGCTAGCCCCAACTACATCCCAGGTCGGGGGAGGGGCACAGACTCCCGCAGCCCGTACTCCTGAGCAGAGGGTTCACATGGGGCAGGTCCAAGAGTATATTCCTATGCCTCCAACAGCTCCAGTTCAGCCTGAGGCCAGAGCAGCTGCATCTGAGTCTGAGCAGCTCCGTCTTGAAAGGTACAAGAAGTACCACCCACCTGAGTTCAGTGGTTTAGCTTCAGATGACACTCTGGGTTTTCTTGAAGAGTGTCATCGCATCCTTTGTACCATGGGTATTGTAGAGACGAGTGGGATCTCTTTCACTACTTTTCAGCTGAGAGGAGCAGCCTATCAGTGGTGGCGTGCATTTGAGCTTAGTAGTCCGGACGAGGCAGCCTCACTTACTTGGGCTCAGTTTTCAGAGATGTTTCTACTTGAGTTCGTCCCTCAGAGTCTCAGGGATGCTTGGCGTGCGGAGTTTGAGCAGCTACGCCAGGGTACTATGATCGTGTCAGAATATGCGGTCCGGTTCAGTGACTTGGCACGACATGCATCAACTTTGGTATCTACTATCAGAGAGAGAGTTCGCCGTTTTATTGAGGGACTCCATCCTAGCATTCATACCAGTATGGACAGGGAGTTGGAGACTGATATCACTTACCACCAGGCCGTGAGCATTGCTAGGAGGATTGAGAGTATGCTGACCCGAGATAGAGAGGAGAGAGAGGCCAAGAGGTCTCGAGAGACGAGTCAATTCTCAGGAGTTCGTGCATCAGCAGCACACTATGGTAGGGGTTTTGTGAGTCGCCCGGTACATTAAGCTCTTCCAGCATCCAGTGGTATTCCAGCACCTCCTAGACCTCGGGAGCCTTATTATGCACCATCAGTATCTCAGGTGCCTCCTGCTCGAGGTGCTATCACCGGCCAGTCCAGCAGGCCAGTTCAGAGTCAGCAGCCACGCCCTCAGAGGGGTACTTTTGGATGTGGTGACCCTCGTCATGTGATCAAGGATTGCCCTAGAGTTAGGAGGGGTGCACCACCAGATACTTATCAGGTACCACGTCTGCCACCAGGTCCCCCAGCCATACTTCCAGCCCCAGCTGCTGCCCCACCATCTCAGGCAGCTCGAGGTGGAGGTCGGGGAGGACGAGGTCGTCCTAGAGGGGGAGGTCAGGCCAGATACTATGCCCTTCCATCTCGATCCGAGGCCATTGGTTCCGACTCGGTTATCACAGGTATTGTTCCCGTTTGTCATAGGGATGCATCAGTATTATTCGATCCAGGTTCCACATATTCATATCTATCATCTTATTTCGCCTCTCATTTGGGGATATCTCAGGATTTTTTAAGTTCCCCCGTATACGTTTCTACTCCTGTGGGAGATTATCTTATTGTGGACCGCATATATCGGTCGTGTTTGATTTCTATCAGTGGTTTTGAGACCAGGGCTGATTTATTATTACTCAGTATGATATATTTCGATGTTATTTTGGGCATGGACTGGTTGTCGCCCCACTATGCGATTCTTGATTATCACGCCAAGACCGTGACACTAGCTATGCCAGGATTACCGAGGTTAGAGTGGAGGGGTTCGCTAGAGTATACTCCTCGTCGAGTCATTTCTTTTCT
>MDKH01153441.1:0-19343 GCA_005239495.1 Nicotiana undulata | reverse complement strand
AGCCATGGCTGCCAAAAGCTTAAAGAAAATTCGCCAGAGAGAGCTAAAGCTAGAGAGCATTTTTTTTAGGTTTTAGTATCCTTTTTGTTTTGCTAATTCTGATACCATTTCGTCCCTCAAATCATGATTTTTTTCATTTTTGAAACTTATTAAAAAACCAACATTTTCCTTAACCCAAAACACAAATTTAATTATAGAATTGAAGATAAATTCATGGAATACATTAATTACTAGGTGAAGAACACTTACCTAATCGATTAGCTTGAAAACCTCCAAAAGTCGCTCTCAAATCACATCAAACCATGACAAAACTACGAAGCGCACCATAAATCGAGCTTATGAACTCTCAAATCTTCCAACTTCTAAAACTTGTGCAAAAACCTATCAGTTCAACCCGGAATGACGCCAAGTTTTGCAGACAAGTCCCAAATGACATCACGGAGCTGTTCCAACACTCAAAATCTCATTCCGACCATGATATCTCAAATGTCAACTGTGGGTCAAATATCTCCATTTTCCAAACTTCAAAATTTTCCAATTTTCGCCTAATTGTCTCAAATTACTCTACGGACCTCCAAATCCAAATCCGGACGCACACCTAAGTCCAAATTACTAAGCTGATTACATCATCCAAAACTCATTCAGGAGCCGTTTACACAAAAATTCAAATTATGGTGAAATTCTCACCGCTTAAGCTTCCGAAACTAGAATCCTTCTTCCTATTCTACTCCGAATCATCCGGTAGCTGAATTCAACCATGCACGCGAGTCGATATACATAATATGAAGCTGCTCAAGGCCTTATGACACCGAACGGAGCTTAAATAAAACAACCGATCAGGTCATTTTCATTCTTCCCCTCTTAAAACAAATGTTCATCCTCGAACGTGACAAGATTCGCCTTGAACCCATCAAATCACTGAATGCACACTTCCAACATACACCCGCATGTGATCTCACGTCATCCCAATCTACATAAGCCTGACGACACCATATCAACTGCAATATAGCCTTTATACCAACACCAATAAGACATATACCCCAAATTCTCACATTCGATTCATTTCCAAAAGACCCGATTTTAAATCCATATCCGGTATTAGTCTCAACCAGCTGCATCAACTAAATCCTACACCCATAAGGTACAACAACACAATATAAAACACCACATATAGGCTTATAATAACACTTCCGATCACAACAGCTGCCCGAAATTAACCCAGCACTGGCAATTAGCTGTATACGGCTAAAAATAAAGAGGTCAATTTCGTGATTATTATGGCTTTCCACTACCCGTCCTCGAAAGGCTCGAGGATTAAATCCCGATGGTCTCCTATGCTCGACCTCGGGGTAGCATAAATCGGCAGCAGTCGTAGACGAGCAGGAAACACTCCCGAAAGGCTCGTGCGATCATGCCAGGCGGATCATGCGATCATGCTAGGCAGATTGAGATATTCACAAATGAGTTGTCCATGCGGGTGTGATTTGAGACATGGGCACAAGGTTCCGTGAGTATATGAGGGTGGGTTGAGACCTGTGATTTATGGTTATGCGATGAGGTATCACGGAGTGATTACGTCATCAAACCTTTGTTGGAACAACTTGATTAATTGGTTGTCCTTTGTGTTCCTTATTTGGTTTTAACGATACTTTACGGTGTTCTTATTGCTTTACTATTTATATCACTTGTTGATTCTTGTTCCCAGTTACTGATTTTTGTTTTCTATTATTAGCTTTATACTTCTATACTGCACCTATTATTTGTCTAGTGAGTTTTTTGACTTGTACCTCGTCACTACTCCACCGAGGTTAGTCTTGATACTTACTGGGTACCAACTGTGGTGTACTCGTACTACACTTCTGCATATTTTTGTGTTGAGCCAGGTATTGGAGATATCGGACCCAGGCATAGTTAGCTTGTTGATCGTGAGGATTCAAGGTGGATCTGCTTGGTCTTCAAAGTCTTTTGGAGTCCATTCCTAACATTGTACTATCAGTGTTTCATTCGAATGGTATTGTATTTCGATCCTTGAGATCATTCCATATATTCAGCTAGAGTTCGTGACTCTGTATTACCAGCCTTGGGAGTTGTTATAATTATTGACGCGTAGGCTCATTTTGCTCTTGTATCAGTATTTATATTAAACTCCTGTTTCAAATTATCATTGTTAATAAATGGCTTAATTGTTATAGTAATCTACTTACCTAGTCTTAGAGACTAGGCGCCATCACGACATCCTATAGAGGGAGTTTGGGGTCGTGACAAGTTAGTATCAGAGTTCTAGGTTTATAAGTTTTACGAGTCACCAGCAAGTTTACTAGAGTCTTTCGGATCGGTACAGAGACATCTCTACTTATCTTCGAGAGGCTACATAACTATTAGGCAAATTCCACTTCTTTCATTCCTATCGTGCAGATTTGTTGATTTCAATGTTTGAGCCTTTGTATCTTTATTCTCTCATAGATGGTGAGGACACACGCTACCAGATCAACTGAGTAGACACCCGTGCCCCTCCTAGAGTCGTGCCAGGCCAGGACTGAGGTAGAGGCCGAGGAGGGCACGTGCCGCATCTATAGCACCTAAGACAACAATAGTTTAAGAGCCGCTAGTAGCTCTGATTAGGGAACATGCACCGGAAGCACCAGTTGTTACCCCCAAACATTAGGAGACGCAGTTTTTGATCATGTTTGGTACATTGGCTCATACGAGATTGATCTCCGTTGCACCAGCCACATAGCATATTGGGGGAGGAGTTCGTACCTCAACTACACGTAGTCTAGAGCACTGGGTTCACGTTGATCAAGTTGCGAGTGTGGTGCCGGTACATCCTGTTGTTTTGAGAGAGTTTGTTCCCCAGACCCTCTGGGATGCGTGTCATACAAAGTTTGAGGAGCTGCGTTAGGGCACTATAATGGTGTCAGAGTATGCCGCCTGGTTCAGTGAGTTATCCCGTCATGCACCTTCTTTGGTTCCTACAGTTACAGAGCGAGTCTGCGGATTTATTGAGGGGTTCAGTTATGATCTTAGATTCAACATAGCTGGGGAGTTGCAGACTAATACTCCATTTCAGTAGAATGTGGAGATTGCCAGGATGTTAGAGCATATTCGGGGTGAGGAGAGAGAGGATAAGGAGACCAAGAGGTTTCGAGGTTTTGAAAGGTTTAGTGGATTCTACTCTTCAACTATGACCCATCGTGGAGGAGGCTCGGGCAGTCGACCACTCCAGTCCTCACTTCAGACTACTCGTGGTGCTCTAGTTAGTCAGGGTACTCATGTGGAGCAGTCATCTTCTAGTGCACCACCAGGGGTTCCTGCAATAATTATTCCACTTATCCAACACGAACTCAATATGAGCAGCCACACCCACAGAGGGGTTGTTATAAGTGTGGTGATACTAGGCACATCATGAGAGATTGTCCGAGGCTCGGGAGGGGCAGATTTTAGTTGAGCACTCAGGCTAGGGGCCCCATTCCAGCTGCTACTTCAGCCGCACACCCAATTAGGGGTGGAGGATAGGCAGGAAGAGGGCGCCCTATAGGGGGACACCCGGTCCGTTGATATGCTTTCTATGGTAGGGCTGAGGCCGCTGCACCAGATAATGTTACAAGTATAGTTTCGCTTGTATAGAGGAGCATCATTCTTATTTTGATTTGGTTATGCTTATTAGGGTGAGTCCTCTTATCTTACTTCACATATGGGTGAGTTTCTTGATTTTTTACTCAGCTTATGCATTTACCCCAATTGGGAGATTCTATAGTGGTAGCTCGTGTCTATCGTTTTGTTATGTTCACTATTGAGAGCTTTGAGACTAGAAGTGACTTTCTATTACTCATTACGGTAAGCTTTGATGTGATTTTTGGATGGTTTGGCTATGATTCTTGATTAAGGTTCTCCACTGGTATGGGAAGTTGGTTACATGTTGTGATTTTGTTTTGCAAAATAGAGTTAGTGGAAGTTTTTGGTTGGTGTGAAGCATATTCTACTTGTGATTCAGTGGTGCGGGTGACACCCTCGCATTTTCATGCGGTTTGATATGTTTGAATCGGGCTGCATACCGCGGTGGAGTTGTATTATGATGCGATCTTTGTGATTAGTTCATATGGGTTGATTCTCCCTTGTGGAATTGATTCATAGTAAGGTACTAATAGGGAGTTGTGCCTGTTGCGCTTGTTTGACGATTCTCTCATGTGTTTTCTCTTTGCATATTTGTTCATATTCGAGTTGTGCTTATTGGGTTTTAGCTTGCGAGGTGTGTCCCAAGTTGCGTTCGATGTGACTTGTTGATTTGAGTGAATGGTCATGGGATCTTCATATTTCTTGCATCGTTGTCAATGTTTTGAAGGTTTGGAATTGGGTTCTAGCTGATATAAGGTTAATTGTCGGTGCTGAATTTGATTATGGGCAGCTATGGGGGCCAGAGTTGTTGTTATGGGCATATGTGTGATCTGTTACGTCATGTGGTTGTACCGAGTGGGGGTAGGCATGGGTTGTTGTAGCTTGATAAGGCTGATACCGTGTGTTGATATGGGAATCGAGTCCTTGGGAAATGATAGGATGGTGAACATTTTGGTTCTAAGGTTTATTAGTGTGGGTGAAAGGAATAATTTTCAGTTGAGATGGTGTTGTCGGGCTATGTGGATTGGGCTGACATGGGATCACCCACGAGTATATGTTTATGGTGAGTTCATTCAGTGACTTGATGGCTTCAGAATTGTTCTTAACACATACAAGGATGAACGTTGTTTAAGAAGGGGAGAATGTAACGATTGGGCTGGTTATTTTGATAATTAGCGTCTCGTTGGGTGGGTTAAGGTCTAGAGAAGCTTCATATTTTGTACTATGACTTACGTGTATGGTTGAGTTCGGTTTTCGGATGATTCAGGATTTAATTTGGAAGAACGATTCTTGTTTTAGAAGCTTAAGTGAAAAGAGTTGACAAGTTTGACTTTTGTGCAGACGACTCAGGAATGGTGTTTTGATGATTACAATAGATTCGTATGGTAATTTGGACTTAGGCGTATGTCCGGATTTATTTTTGGAGGTTCATAGGTTGATCTCATGCATTTTGGCGAAAGTTGGAAAGTTGAAGGTTTGAAAGGTTGAGAGGTTTGATCGGGAGTTGACTTTGTTGATATTGGGTTCGGATTTTGATTCCGAGAGTTGATATAGCTCTGTTGTGTCATTTGGGACTTGCATGAAAATTTTGACGTCATTCCGGTTGATTTGATATGATTGGTGCGAGTTGTAGAAGTCGGAAGCTCCTAAGTTTATTAAGTTTGATTTGATGTGCGATTCGTAGTTTTGATGTTGTTTGATGTGATTTGAGGCCTTGAGCAGGTCCGCGTTATATTACGGGACTTGTTGATATGTTCGAATGGGGTCCCAAGGGTCTTGGCTGAGTTTCGGGGTGGTTTTAGACCATTTTTAGGCAATATTTAGCTGTTGGTTTTTGGCTACAGGGGTGTACATTGCGATTACATAGAATTGGTCGCGATAGAGAAGAGTAAAATGGGAAAAACTGACATGCGCATTGCGTTCACCGAGGAGACTTCGCGTTCGCGGAGGAGAAAATTCTGCTGTCACTCACCCGACTTTGGAAGCTTATATCTTGTAATTTATAAGGAACTTGGAGATGATCCAAAAATGACAGTTGTAGATTTTTGTGTCTTTTTTAAAGAAAATCAAATTGTTTGTCATTTGGACATATGCGCGAAAATGTATGGCTGATACACTACATACTATATTAGAAGAGTGTGGAAGGGTTAATGGAAGTTTGTTCATTTCGATCGCGAAGAAACCTCCGCGATCACATATGGTATAAATGGTCTTGGAAAATTTTGTAGTTGCGATGTAAGGCCCTGTGAAATTTCACCTAGAACCCAAGTTTTTTGTGTTGCCGAGATAAACTAATGTGTTTGAGGATTGTAGAAAATCTCTTCAGCGAGTTTGGGGTTGCTCAGTGCGTCGAGGAGTTGAAGGAAAATGTTTACTGAACATGGCAGTTTTGTAGTCCACTATGTGACCACAAATTCAGTTTGGGGGTCGCAGATCGGCTACAGAATGAAGCAGAAAGATTTGCCAATTTTGAGGACTATTATGCGGCCCATTATGCAGGCCGCAAATCCCATCACAGATTCTGCGTGAGAAATTTCGGAAGGGGTTTGTGGTCCATTATGCCACCGCAGAATTGGTCTGCGGACCTTAGACCTGTCATAGAGTGCAGCAGAAATGCCCAGTTCTGGAGGGCCATTATGCAGTCTATTTTGCGGACCACAATAGTGTTATGCAGTCACATATGCGCACGCAAATCTGCAACGGGGCTTCATAACCCGACCCCATTTCTTTTATCTAGCATGAGGGTTCATTTTTTGGGGGATTACCTGACATTTTAGAGAGAGGATAGAGCTATTACAGAGAGAGGAAAGGGAGAACTAAGGATTTCACTACTCCACTATGATCAAACCTTGGAATTTCAACAAAATGAACTTGCTAGGGCGTCAAAAAGGGTAAGAATTTACCCCCCCCCCCCCTCATTTCTTCAATTTCGAATTTGGGTTGATTATGGGTGATTTATCACATGCATGAGCTAATAGAGACGGTGGGGAAGTTTTTTAACCATCTTTGGTGGTTTTGTCCTTGAATTAGTTGAGGGAGGGTTGGGTCATCAGTGTAGAAGCTCTTTCCATACAGATTCCTCTAATCATGCTTGTAATTCTACTGTCTTCTATACATTAACATCATTAGAATTGTCGGGACGTTATTGTTACACCAAGTAAAGCTCTTTCGAGGTATGAAGGCTAAACTCTTCTTCTAGTATCGAAATTCCTGAAACCTTGCAAAACTCCATCATGTGTAGTCAAAATTGAAACACTGTTGAGGTGGGATCTTCAATATACTACATTGATTCTCAAATTGCATAACGTGTCTGAACCCTCAAATGTGAAAGATTTTCTATTGTGACTTAGTTATGTTATACCCCTTTTGTGAAGAAAAACTTGTATGAAATCAATGTGATCAAACACTTATTTCTCATATGATGAGACCTTATGAACTTACACTTGATGAGGCCAAAGGTTCCAAATGGTTGAGTGGAAGAAAACTCTTTTGTACAAACTATTATCGTTTTGCTACATCTCGCGTTTTCATATGTTAAAGTTTCGTCTTAAGCTAATTGACGTAGACTCGGGGATGAGATTTTCCTGAAATTATAAGCATTTATGCTAATTATAACAAGCAATAAGTAAGTGTCGTGAAAGAAAAAGGGTAAACAAATCAAAGAAAATGAGTTTCGTTGAAGGTTGTCGATTTGGGATAAAATACGGTCCGGACTAAAAATCCCATATTTATGGACTAGTGCCATACAAGGTACCGTATGACCATGATAGTTGTCACGACCCAAAAATCCCAACCACTAAGAGTCATGATGGCGCCTAACACCACACTTGCTAGGCAAGACAATGTTAGATTCCATCTACAATATTCTACAATTTCACTGATGAAATATAAATAACTTTATTTAAATCAACATCTTTCAATTGCCAAACATTCATAAACCTTCCACGATTCTTTGAGTTATCATAACTTCCCAAAAACCTCAGTAATTACTTCCATTGATTTCAAAACAAAAAGAATATAAATCGTAATATAAAAAGAGTTGCGAATTTATAGGAAAATAAACTCTATAACTACCCCCAAAATCTGGTGTCACTAATCCACAAACAACTAAGAATACTACACAGAATGTCTGAAAGAAAGTAGTGAACTGTTTGAAAGAATGTAAAACAGTGTATGTATAATAAATGAGAAGACTCTCGGATATTTGCGAACGCCGGCAGATGTACCTCGTGTCTCCAACGAGCTCAGGTGGTCAATATAAATCTACTGCTGCTGGAACGCATCGGAATCTATGCAAAAAGAGCACAGAGTGTAGCATCAGTACAACCGACCCCATGTACTGAGTAAGTGCCGAGCCAAACCCCGGCGAAGTAGTGACGAGGCTAGGTCGAGCTTCAACAATATACAAAGTCTGTGACAACAATTAATAATAAAACTGGAAGATAACTAGACAGGAAAATATAGAAACTGTAATGAAATGAAATACTCAGCTATAACCAATTTCTCAACAACTATTCCACACTCCCGTTCTTTCACTTGAAGTAAAACAATATTTCGTAATTTAAAGAATAATAAAATCTCTCCCTCATCTTTTCACACTTTTTTTCATTCTCTTTTCATTAAACATCAATAAAAATATCAATATCATTGTAAATATGAACATTCTCCCTTATTCCTCCTTAAACATTATCAATAATAGCATAAAGAAAAAATATAAACATTCTCCTTTATTCCTCCTTGTTGCAGCGTGCAACCCGCTCCCCTTGTCCTCCCTTATTACTCCTCCCTAACATATCTCCCTTATTTCTCCTGTTGCGGCGTGCAACCCGATCCCACTTGTCCTCCCTTATCGCTCTTGTTGCGACGTGCAACCCGCTCCCATTGTCCTCCCTTATTACTCCTCCCTAACATATCTCCCTTATTTCTCCTGTTGCGGCGTGCAACCCGATCCCACTTGTCCTCCCTTATCGCTCTTGTTGCGACGTGCAACCCGCTCCCACCAGACATATCATATAAATACTTTCATAATTTCACAAGTTAGGCCAAGCCCATCACAACACTTTCGTTTAAACAAATACACATGATAAACAACGTTCATCTCACAACTTTACCATTACCTCAATATCAGGAAAAACCAACAGAATCATCACAGTATAACATTTATTTAACAACGAATCACTTATCCGTTACCTCATCCAGTTATAGGAAAACAATGAGTCAACAACACTAACCAACACTCTTACCAACAAATATAATAGGGACCAAAACAACTCAACAAGTCAAATAGTCAATTAAGAAGAGTAAACATAGAGCAGTTAAGACAAATAAGCAATTAAGTGGGGCAACGGGGAAAAGGATCATTCTTTACAAGACTTGGGCGATGCATAGGTACTCGTCACCACACCTATACATCACACCCATGCTATCCACATGACAAATAAGGGGGAATCCTACTCCCTCAAACTAAAGTTAGGTCAAACACTTACTTCGAATGCCAGAAACTCAATTCAACCTTCAATCACTGCCTTACCCCTTGGTTCCAACACCAACACACTCGTATCAAATCACAAGTTACTTAACTATATCAATAAATGCTAATTGAATGAAGTCTAATGCATGGAAAAGAGTTTTTCTAGAGTTTTCCCCAAAATTCAAAAATTGATGCCGGGCCCGCTTGGTCCAAATCTGAAGTTCGGACCAAAACCCGATTACCCATTCACTCCCGAGCCCAGGTGTATGATTTCTTTTTGAATCCGACCCAAATTGAGGTCTAAATTCCCAAGTTTCCATGTTTTTCATGTTTTTCCCAAAATTCCTAGTTTTCCCATGAAAAATCTTTGATTCTATGATGAAATCTTGTAATAGGATGTTAAGGAATGAAGAAAAGTAGTTAGAAATCACTTACAATAGTTTTGGAGAAGAAAGGGTCTTTTGAAAATCGCCTCTAGTGTTTTAGGTTTTTGAAAAGTGAAAAATAGCTGAAAAATACGTTATGTATAGGTATCCCTTCCCAGGACCCCACCGCGGTCCGCGAAAAACCGACCGCGGCCGCGAAGGCCTCATGTTGCCTTTCTGAATATCGACCACCGTGGTCCGCGACAAATCGACCGCGGCCGCAAAGGTCTCTACAGGTCCTCTGAAGTTTCTCACCGCGGTCCGCGATAAGACGACCGCGGCCGTGAAGGGAGCACCGTGGTTCGTGGAAAAGCGACCCCGACCGCGCTCTCAGGTTCAGAGACCTGCGGTTGTACCTGCAACGCTCAGTGATTTTAAGTCTACTGCACCCCGAAACCTACTCGAAACTATCCTGAGCCCTCGAAACCTCAAACAAAAGTGTACACAACTTAGGAAACACATTACAAACTTATTCGAGTATTCATAACACTGAATCATCATCAAAATCATTTAATTATACCTCAAATCATATACAATTCTTCCACTTTTCTCAAACTTCCCATTTTTCCCACTTTTAGTTCAAATCTCATAAGCTTCAATTGTGTCTCTCACCACTTTTTCACAGATATTCAATTTAAACATATTGGATTTATCCTGGCTACGTCACTATAGTGCGGACCTCAATTACACAGGTTTCCATCATACATCATTTTCACAACCTTTATATTTTTCACAAAACATTCTTATTAAAATTTCATTATTTCATCGTCTTTGTTTCACATAAAGGCTTCCCGGCTACGCGCCCGGGCTGCGCTACACAACATGGTGAGATAAGGAGGAGGCTTATACGGCCTCGGAACACATATTTAGATATGATTATACGGGATGACCTTTCGTGTCATCACAATCTCCACCTTTAAAACAAACGTTCGTCCTCGAACGGACATAGAGATATACCTGGATCGGGGAAAAGATGGGGATATCGATCCCGTATATCGGACTCGGATTCCCAAGTTGCTGCCTCAACCGGCTGACCCCTCCACTGAACACGAACTGAAAAAAAACCCTTCGATCTCAACTGACGGACTTGCCGGTCCAAAATAGCTACCGACTCTTCCTCATAAGACAAGTCTTTGTCCAACTAAACGTAGCTGAAATCTAACACATGGAACGGGTCACCATGATATTTCCGAAGCATTGACACATGAAACACCGGATGAACTGAGGATAACCCTGGAGGTAATGCAAGCTTGTATGCTACCTCCCCCACCTTCTCAAGAATCTCAAACGTCCCAATATACCTAAGGCTCAACATGCCTTTCTTCCCAAATCTCATCACACCCTTCATGGGCGACACACAAAGCAATACTCTGTCTCCAACCATAAATGCTACATCATGGACTTTACGATCGGCATAACTTTTGTGCCTAGACTAGGCTGCACGAAGTCTCTCCTGAATAATCTTTACCTTGTCTAAGGCTTCCTGAACTAAATCTGTACCCAACAATCGAGCCTCTCCTGGCTCAAACCATCCAACTGGCGATCTGCACCGCCTACCATATAACGCTTCATAAGGATCCATCTGAATGCTCGACTGATAACTATTATTATAACAAATTCCGCTAATGGCAAGAATCGATCCCATGCACCTCCAAAATCAATGACGCAAGCGCGGAGCATGTCTTCTAATATCTGAATAGTACGCTCAGATTGCCCGTTAGTCTGGGGATGAAATGCTGTGCTGAGATCTATCTTGGTACCCAACTCATTATGCAACGTTCTCCAGAAATGCGAGGTGAACTGAGGACCTCGGTCTGATATGATGGATACCGGCACACCGTGCAACCGAACTATCTCCTGAATATACAACACAGCTAACCGCTTTGAAGTATAAGCACTAGCCACTGGAATAAAGTGTGCTGACTTAGTCAGTCTATCTACAATAACCCAAACCGAATCAAACTTCCTCTAGGTCCGTGGGAGTCCAACAACGAAGTCCATAGTAATACGCTCCCATTTCCACTCAGGAATATTTATCTGCTGAAGTAGACTACCAGGTCTTTGATGTTCATATTTTACTTGCTGACAATATAAACAACGAGATACATAAGCCACAATGTCCCTTTTCATCCTTCTCCACCAATAAAGTTGTTTCAAGTCTTGGTACATTTTCGCTGCACCTGGGTGAATAGAATACTTGGAACTGTGAGCCTCCTCAAGGGTCAACTCACGGATACCATCAGCATTAGGCACACAAAGCCTACCTTGCATCCGCAAAATACCATCGTTTCCAGTCGTAACTTGCTTGGTATCGCCGTACCGAACCTTGCCTCTAAGGACTGCCAAATGTTGGTCATTATCCTGCCGCTCTCGGATACGATCAAATAGTGAAGACCGAGCGACAGTACAAGCTAGAAAGCTACTGGGATAAATATCTAACCTCACGAACTGATTTTCCAAAGTCTGAATATCTAAAGCCAACGGTCTCTCGCCGACCGGAATATATGCAAGACTGCCCATACTCAGTGCCCTTCTACTCAATGCATCGGCCACAACATTGGCCTTCCCCGGGTGATACAATATAGTGGCATCATAATTTTTAAACAACTCTAACCACCTCCGCTACATCAAATTTAGATCTTTTTGTTTGAATAAGTACTGGAGGCTACAATGGTCAGTAAAAATTTCACAGGGCACCCCATAAAGATAGTGCCTCCAAATTTTCAAAGCATGCACCATAACTGCCAATTCCAAATCATGAACCGGGTAATTCTTCTCATGGATTTTCAACTGAAGAGACGCATACGCAATCACCTTGCGATCTTATATCAACACTGCTCCGAGACCAACTCTAGAAGCATCACAATACACCGTGAAAGAACCAGAATCTGATGGTAACACCAACACAGGTGCTGAAGTCAAGGCTGTCTTGAGCTTTTGGAAGCTCGCCTCGCACTCATCTGACCATTTGAATGGAGCATTTTTCTGAGTCAATTTAGTCATTGGGGATGCTATGGATGAGAACCCCTCCACGAAACGATGGTAGTAACCAGCCAAACCCAAGAAACTTCTGATATATGTGGCAGTGGTGGGTCTAGGCCAGTTCTTGACTGCCTCTACTTTCTTAGGATCAACCTGAATACCCTCTGCTGATACGATATGACCCAAAAAGGCTACTGAATCTAACCAGAACTCACATTTAGAAAACTTAGCATACAACTGATTATCTCTCAAAGTCTGGGGGTGCTATACGGAGATGCTGCTCATGCTCTTCCCGACTGCGGGAGTATATAAGAATATCATCAATGAACACGATCACAAAAGAGTCCAGATGTGGCTTGAAAACCCGATTCATTAAGTCCATGAAGGCTGCTGGAGCATTAGTCAGCCCAAAAGACATAACCAAAAATTCATAGTGCCTATACCTCGTACGAAAAGCTGTCTTAGGGATATCGAAAGCCCTAATCTTCAGCTGATGATAGCCTGACCTCAAGTCAATTTTTGAAAACACTCTAGCACCCTAAAGCTATTCAAATAGGTCGTCAATCCTAGGGAATGGATATTTATTCTTGATAGTAACTTTATTTAGCTTCCTGTAGTCTATGCACATTCTCATTGATCCATCCTTTTTCTTTACAAATAAAACTGGTGCACCCCAAGGCGATACACTGAGTTTTATGAAACCCGTATCTAACAAATCTTGTAACTGTTCTTTTAACTCTTTCAATTCTGGTGGCGTCATACGATATGGAGGAATGGGAATGGGCTGAGTGCCCGGAGCCACATCAATACAAAAATCAATGTCTCTGTCGGGCGGCATACCCGACAAATCTGAAGGGAACACCTCAGGAAATTCACGCACGATAGAAACTGACACTATAGAAGAAACCTCAGCATCAGAATCACGAATGTGAGCCAAATAAGCTAAATACCCATTCTCTATCATGCGACGAGCCTTAGCATATGAAATTACTCGGCTGGGAGAACTACTAGGAATTCCTTTCCATTCTAATCTAGGCAATCCCGGTAATGCTAAAGTAACGGTTTTGGCATGACAGTCTAAAGTGGCATAATAGAGTGACAACCAATTAATACCTAATATGATATCAAAGTCAACCATGTCTAGAAGTAGAAGATCAACACTAGTTTCAAGACCTTTAATGACTACCACGCACGAACGATATACTCGATCTACCACAATAGCACCCCCCATCGGTGTAGACACATAAACAGGAACACTCAATGGATCGTGGGGCACATTCAAATATGAGGCAAAATAGGATGAAACGTACGAATAACTAGACCCCAGATCAAACAAAACGAAAGCAAATCTATCAAAAACCGAGATGATACCTGTAATGACATCGTCTAAAGATTCTTCCTCGGGCCCAGCTGGAAAAGCATAAAGTTGGGGCTGAGCCCCACCACCCTGAACAACACCTCTGGGAGGACCTCCACCTCTAGCAGGCTGGCCTCCACCTCCAACATTCTGGCTTCTACCCCTGACTGCCTGACCCCTACCTCTTGCTGGCTGGGCAGGTGGTGCTGCAACTGGTGCCGGAACTATGGAACGAGAACCCTGGTACTGATGCTGACTACCCAAAAGTCTCGGACAAACTCTACGAACATGCCCATATTCGCTACACTCAAAACATCCCTCCTGATACGAGGACTGACCCTGACGAACCGGCTGCCCACGATAATAACTCTGCAGAGGAGGTGCTCTGATAGGGGCTGAAGGAGCACTGTAGGATGACTGAGCAGAAGGAGGTACATAAGAACCACGACCCCCCGAATTACCATGTGAAACTTGTAGTGCTGAATGGAATGGCCTGGACGAATGACCTCTGCTAAATGGAGTCCCACCTCTAGATGAGGCACCACTGAAGACACCAGAGTGACGAGGTCTCTTGTCTGACCCCTGACCTCCTATCCCAAGAACTGACTCAACCCTCCTAGCTATGTTAGCTGCATCCTGAAGAGAAATCTCAGACCCTGTCTCCTTGGCCATCTGCAACCTGATGGGCTGAGCAAGGCCATCAATAAACCTTCTGACCCTTTCCCTCTCTGTGGGCAATATAAGAGTAGCATGCCTAGCCAGATCCACAAAACGAGTCTCGTACTGAGTCACAGTCATACTACCCTGCTGTAGTCGTTCAAACTGACGACGCCTATCCTCCCGAGTAGTGACAGGTAAGAACTTCTCCGAGAAGAGATGAGAGAACTGATCCCAAGTCAAAGCAGGTGATCCAGCTGGCTTAGTCAACAAATAATCCTTCCACCATTGCTTGGCGGAACCAGTCATCTGAAAGGCTGCAAAGTCGACCCCATTAGTCTCTAGTATACCCATATTACTCAACACCTCATGACATCTATCGAGATATTCCTGTGGATCATCCGAAGTAGCACTGAAATGGACAGGAAATAGCTTGATGAACCTGTCAAGTCTCCACAAAGCATCTGACGACATGGCTGCCCCATTAGTGGGCGACATTGCTATAACTGGTTGAATTACCCCAATGACGTTAATCACTGGAGTCTGAACTTGCGGAGTAGGCTGAACTGGGGTATGAGTAGTAGGAGTCAGGACTCCTCCTCCAGCCTGAGATACGGCTGCTGTAGTAGGAAAGGTACCCGTTTGGGCCACACTCTCCATAAGGCCCACTAAATGGACCAAAGCATCCTGAAGGACTGGGGTAGCAATAAACCCCTCGGGAACCTGAGCTGGCCCGGATTGAACAGTCTGAGCCGGGATCGCCTGGTCGATCTCAATATGGGGTCCCTCAGCTGTGGCTGCTGCCTGGGCAACAGGCTGAGTTCTACCCCTGCCTCAGCCTCTTCCCCTGGTAGGAGTTGCTGCTGCTGGAGGTCCGGAATTTTGGTTAGCGGAAGATGAGGCACGTGTTCTCGCCATATGCGAGAGAGTAGAAGAATTCGAATCAGTATTATAGATGAAAGAATAGCATGATAGAGTAGAAATAAAAATGGAGTTGTTTCCTAATTCAATAGCTTCTAAGAGATAAGTACAGACGTCTCCGTACCGATTCTTTAGACTCTACTAAGCTTGTTTGTGGATTGTGAGACCTAAGTAAACCTAGAGCTCTGATACCAACTTGTCACGACCCAAAATCCAACCACTAAGAGTCGTGATGGTGCCTAACACCACACTTGCTAGGCAAGCCCATGTTAGATTTCATCTACAATATTCTACAATTACACTGATGAAATAAAAATAACTTTATTTAAATCAACATCTTCAACTGCCAAACATTCATAAACCTTCCACGATTCTTTGAGTTATCATAACTTCCCAAAAACCTCAGTAATTACTTCCATTGATTTCAAAACCAAAAGAATATAAATCATAATATAAAAAGAGTTGCGAATTTATAGGAAAATAAACTCTATAACTACCCCCAGAATCTGGTGTCACTAATCCACAAACAACTAAGAATACTACACAGAATGTCTGAAAGAAAGTAGTGAACTGTTTGAACAAATGTAAAACAGTGTATGTATCATAAATGAGAAGACTCTCGGATATCTGCGAACGCTGGCAGATGTACCTCGTGTCTCCAACGAGCTCAGGTGGTCAATATAAATCTACTGCTGCTGGAACGCGTCGGGATCCGTGCAAAAAGAGCACAGAGTGTAGCATCAGTACAACCGACCCCATGTACTAAGTAAGTGCCGAGCCTAACCCCGGCGAAGTAGTGACGAGGATAGGTCGGGCTTCAACAATATACAAAGTCTGTGACAACAATTAATAATAAAACTGGAAGATAACTAGACAGGAAAATATAGAAACTGCAATGAAATGAAATACTCAGCTATAACCAATTTCTCAACAACTATTCCACACTCCCGTTCTTTCACTTGAAGTAAAACAATATTTCGTAATTTAAAGAATAATAAAATCTCTCCCTCAACTTTTCACACTTTGTTTCATTCTCTTTTCATTAAACATCAATAAAAATATCAATATCATTGTAAATATGAACATTCTCCCTTATTCCTCCTTAAACATTATCAATAATAGCATAAAGAAAAAATATAAACATTCTCCTTTATTCCTCCTTGTTGCGGCGTGCATCCCGCTCCCCCCGTCTTCCCTTATTACTCCTCCCTAACATATCTCCCTTATTTCTCCTGTTGCGGCGTGCAACCCGATCCCACCTGTTCTCCCTTATCGCTCTTGTTGCGGCGTGCAACCCACTTCCACCAGCTCAACAAGTCAAATAGTCAATTAAGAAGAGTAAACATAGAGCTGTTAAGACAAATAAGCAATTAAGTGGGGCAACGGGGAAAAGGATCATGCTTTACAAGACTTGGGTGATGCATAGGTGCTCGTTACCACACCTATAAATCACACCCATGCTATCCACACAACAAATAAGAGGGAATCCTACTCCCTCAAGCTAAGGTTAGGCCAAACACTTACCTCGAATGCCAGAAACTCAATTCAACCTTCAATCACTGCCTTACCCCTTGATTTTAACACCAACACGCTCGTATCTAATCACAAGTTACTTAATTATATCAATAAATGCTAATTGAATGAAGTCTAATGCATGGAAAAAAGTTTTTCTAGAGTTTTCCCTAAAATTAAAAAATTGATGCCGGGCCCGCTTGGTCCAAATACGAAGTTCGGACCAAAACCCGATTACCCATTCACCCCCGAGCCCGGGTGTATGATTTTTTTTGGAATCTGACCCCAATTGAGGTCTAAATTCCCAAGTTTCCATGTTTTCCCAAAATTCCCAATTTTCCCATGAAAAATCTTTGATTCTATGATGAAATCTTGTAATAGGATGTTAAAGAATGAAGAAAAGTAGTTAGAAATCACTTACAATAGTTTTGGAGAAGAAAAAGTCTTTTGAAAATCGCCTCTAGTGTTTTAGGATTTTTGAAAAGTGAAAAATAGTTGAAAAGTACGTTATATATAGGTATCCCTTCCCATGCCCCCACCGCGGTCTGCGAAAAACCGACCGTGGCCGCGAAGGACTCGTGTTGCCTTTCTGAAGATCGACCACCGCGGTCTGTGACAAATCGACCGCGGCCGCGAAGGTCTCTACAGGTCCTCTAAAGTTTCTCACCGCGGTCCGCGATAAGACAACAGCGGCCACGAAGGGAGCACCGCGGTCCGCAGAAAAGCGACCGCGACCGCGCTCTCAGGTTCAGAGACCTGCGGCTGTACCTGCAACGCTCAGTGATTTTAAGTCTAATGCATCCCGAAACCTACTCGAAACTATCCCGAGCCCTCGAAACCTCAAACAAAAGTGTACACAACTTAGAAAACACATAACAAACGTATTCAAGTATTCATAACACTGAATCATCATCAAAATCATTGAATTATACCTCAAATCATATACAATTTCTCCACTTTTCTCAAACATCCCATTTATCCCACTTTCCGTTCAAATCTCATCAGTTTCAACTGTGTCTCTCACCATTTTTTCACAGATATTCAATCTAAACATATTGGATTTATCCTGGCTCCGTCACCATAGTGCGGACACACAGGTTTCCATCATACATCATTTTCAGAACCTTTATATTTTTCAGAAAACATTCTTATTAAAATTTCATTACTTCATCGGTTTGTTTCACATAAAGGCTTCCCGGCTACGCGCCCGGGCTGCGCTACACAACATGGTGAGATAAGGAGGAGGCTTATACGGCCTCGGAACACAGATTTAGATATGATTATACGGGATGACCTTTTGGGTCATCACAATAGTATGATGTATAAAACGTATTAAAAGAAATGAGTAGTATTTTAAGTAATTTGAGATAATTCTTAATTATGTGGGTAACTGGTTAATTATTGATGTAATTGAATATTAACCATGTAATTAAGGATTTGTGTATAATTGTAGGTGGGGAAAAATCTCCTTCCCCACGTGGAAGCAAGTAGAGTAAGAGTTAAGTGACTCTTGCCTTTAGAGAATTAATTAGGCACACGGACAACAATTTTTATCTATTTTACACATAAGAAGTGAAATATATTAGACATCTCTAATTCATCTTCAATGGAGATCAAATTCACTTTGACAAAAATTAGATAATACTTCAATTGCATGCACACCGAATAAAGTTTACGCTACAAAAATGCACAAGGCCGTTAAAGGTGTAATTTTACAATATAAAAAGTACATATGACTACTAAATCTGAAAATCAAGAAGGGGCTGTGGAATTTCTAGATGAGTTATAAACGATATGAGTACTCGAGCTACCCATCCCAAGTTATTTTAATTAGGAAAATATAATATAGTACACAGAAAGACAAACCAAGGAACGAAGGTGAGGGAATTTTGAAATTCATACGTAATTGCACTGCGTAATAACAACGGGATTTTTCAATTATAAGGGAGTACGGTGCAATCCTTCTCAAAAATTTCATATGGAGTTTTACCTACTCCAGGTATGTTAATGCTAAGCCATTCCTTCATTTTGGCATGATCTCGTAATTACATATGTTTGATAACGAGGCATAAAGAGAAGTTCCTACTCCCGAATTTACATACATTAACCTAGTCTCATAAGTTATAGTATTCTCCCTTATCGGGACTCTATGTTCAATTGTGTATTATCTTCTTCCCGTCAAGAGAGCAGAGAATCTATATATATAATATTACAGTATTTTCATTACCATTGAGCTATAATCGATGGGCAGGCCCCTATTGGGCAACCTCTAATTAAATGGTAAGTTATATACCGAGCCTACTGTGGCCGAGCGCCTAAAAGAGAGCCTAGTTGGCCAAGATATGGCCGAGCGCCTATGAGGGAGCCTACTATGGCAGAGCAAATATATACATATACCGAGCCT
>MDKH01048022.1:0-50226 GCA_005239495.1 Nicotiana undulata | reverse complement strand
TTGGCTAGCCTAATTCCACGATAGGCGCCATCACGACCTGTTAGGATTTGGGGTCGTGACATGGCTCATGCACGGTAACAGGCTGCGCATTTTCTTCACAAGCAATAATTGGTGCCACCTCGATCAATTTATATAACTATTATATAAGAAAAAAACACATAAGTTTTCAGAACTAAAACACATAAACAAAAAAAATCGAGTAATCAGATTAACTTACACTTTCATTATGGAAGTATCTTTTACACAGAGAATCATATTGTGGAGATTTCATGTCTGAATAACATAACATCTGAGGATAACCACATTCTCGAAAGTTACATTGTTTTTCTTGGAAAGTGGCAACACTTCCATAATCCAAACACAAAAAGCAAAAGGAAAGCCAAGTAGAGTGTAGCTATCTTTGTCTTTATCTTTGTCTTTGTATTTCTCATTCTCATTCTCATTGGGCTTCAAACAACTCTTCAATGATTTTAATAACGTTTCATAACAAAGAGAGCCCTACTTGAAAGAAGAGCATAGTTGATCATCATCTACAATTTTCATTAACTTCTCGGACACATTCCTACGCTTCCACTTCACCAACTAAACAGATTCAACAAAATATATTATTGCCAGCTTCACAGAATCATCATCGTTGCCTTCAAATGATGAAGTTGTACCATCTAGGTGACTAGTAATAAAATTATACAAATCACCTAATTCAACTCGATCCTTACCAGGGAAATAGACTTTCAAAAGCCTATTCTCTTTTTCATCCAAACCTTTGATATCCAGTGAAGTAGAACAGTTCAAACCAGTAATTATATTAAATGATTCACGTGTAAACTTAATTTCATGGTCAAAAACCTTGAATGACATCGAATTAGGGTCATTACTTACAATTTCTGAAAGTAATACACAGTGAATAAGTTTGCCACAAAACTTCACACTTTGTAATCGGAAAAAGTTTCCGAAAATACCATCCCTCAACTTCTTCCACTGCCTGTTCGACAAAAAACTTTTTATTGTTTCCTTATATTGTAGATCTCCTTTCCAATAGCTCATTAAATTACGCCAGACATAAAACTCGAACACACGATCTCCGTCCATTAGCACACTACAAAGAAGGAAAAAGAACATAAAAGATTAGGACAATAGGTCCTTAACTTCAAGATTCAAGTTTAAAAGTTAAGGACAATAGGTCCTGAACTTCAAATTTCAAGTTTAAAAGTTCAGGACAATAGGTCCTAAACTTCAAGTTTAAAGTTAAAAAGTTAAGGACATGCAGTCCTTAACTTATAGTTTCAAGTTGAAAAGTTCAGGACACTTGGTCCTGAACTTCAAGTTTCAAGTTCAAAAGTTAAGGACATGCAGTCCTTAACTTATAGTTTCAAGTTGAAAAGTTCAGGACACTTGGTCCTGAACTTCAAGTTTCAAGTTCAAAATTTAAGGACACTCAATCCTTAACTTTGAGATCCAAGTCCAAAAGTTAAGGACACTCAGTCCCTAACTTTTATGAACATATTTAACTAAAAATTCATAAACACAGTTAGCTAATGAATTCGTACGACTATTTTTATGAAATGTCCTTACATAATCAAATATATTGATTGAACCACAAACACATTTCAATACCAAAAATTTCTGAATAACTTCATCACAAAAATCCGATCCTTATTCGACACAGAATCAACTTATAATCCTTATTTTTAAAATTTCACACATACTTCATGCCACACACAGCATTGATCTCGATTAGACATATACAAAAACAAAAATGCATAAAAGCAACAAAAAAAATGAAATACGAGTTCGATCGTTCAATGCATAAAAAATAAAATTACCAGTTCAATCGTTCAATGCAGAGAAGATGACGAAGGAAAAGATTAAGTGCAACTGGTTTGCATGCAAAGGACGATACAAATACTGAGATATTGAGGAGCACGCGAAAAATCCTCTGAAATTTTGTCTCCGAAATTTTTCCTCTGAATGAATAAAATAAAGGTTTTAGAATATAAGAAGTGAAGAAAGGGCAAAACGGTCTTCAAAATAATTTTAAAAAAGTAGTGGCTATTTTTGCTCAGCACTAAAATTAGTGAATAAAAAATAAACACCACCTTTATTAGTAGCTACCACACGCTATTTTTACTAAATTCTACATATACATTTGTCTTTTACATCTCATGGTTTATCATTAAGTTACCCTCGCCGCTTCATTATTTGGGAGACATTACTTTACTTTACTTTACTTTACTAGTATATATTTCTATCTATTTCTATTTTCTATTATATAGAAGAGAGAAGAGGAGGTTGACCAAAGGCATAATGGTCATTTTAATATATTAGTGCATTGTTTGCTTGTATAGTAAGCTCAAAAGTTTGGTTGTGGGTTCTTAATAACACAAAAACCAAAATTAACGTGGCCATAAGCTATTAAATTCTTTAGATAGACCCCATTTTCATTCAACCTTCACTATCTTTTCATTAAATGCATTACTTGATTGTTATTATTATTATTTCAATAAGTACTTTCAACTAAAAAAAATAGCTTTTTTTATAATTTTATAATTCAAAAGTTCATCTCATTAAAAATACTAAGGTCACATACATTTATATATGACAATTTTATTATCTCCTTAAGAAATATTATTTTATTTATTTTATTTATTAACTATTTCAGGTAAAGAAGATTCATTAAAAAAGAATTAGTGATAATGTATATTGATTTACATTCACATGTTATTATATCATTATCAATTGATATCATTTTATACAAAGTTCTCATTAAATTACAATTTCAATTGGAATACTTTATAAAATTCGGGGAAAAAAAACATTATTCAAGAACAAAATATAGTTTTAAGTCCCCTTGTTATTATGGAATATTAAAATTTGTTCAGATTGTATAATAAGTATCCCCTCTCTAAAATATGAGTTGAGAATATCTTAAGTAAAAATTAAGACAATTAATTTGTGAAATTTTTTTCTTTTAAAAATCATTATATATTAGGAAGTATTAGAAGTATCGTCATACAGGATTATACTTTTCCATCTATGATCGAAGTTAGTGGAGTACATACTTTATTCAATAAGAATTCAACGTTATATAAATTTTAAAATACATAAATGTACAATTAATTATTTTTAAATAATCTCAACAAATACTACTATTGTGATGAAAATTGCATTATACCCTAAATAATATCTCAAACATATCAAATGAAACAATAAAAAACTATAATATTTCAATTTAAGGTCAATTTGATTAGTATTTAGAGTGATAGAGAGATTAATTTATTTTTAATATTATGTCATTCAACTAGAACAAAATACAAATTTTCTTGTTAAAATTCTTAATAATTAAAAATCACGATTATTATTTCGAAGGACTAAAAAATAACTTTTCATCAACTATTTGGGAATTATATTAATATGTTTTATTATTCAAATTTTGATTATTATAAAAAGAAAAAAAGTAATACATTAACACAACCGAAAATACTAAAAGAATAAAACTATATATCATTCAATTTAAACAATGAGAAAAATACATGACGACTTATTTTTCAACTGACATTTTAATTATTATTTTATAATAATTAATTTGAGGCTTAGTGGTGCAAAAAAATTTAAAAATAAAAAAAGTGTAGACCTTATATAGAAATAATTTAAATTCTACTTGAATTATTAACTAATCATTGTATGATAAAGCATTAAACTTCGAAAGTATTTCAAAGTGGTTGGTATAGTAATACGATTTCAGAAAAATTAAAATTCACATAATGCAAAAGATAAATAACAATACATGTAATCATAGTTCTATACGTTATTACACAAAAGCCTATTCTCTTTCTTCTTTCACTAAAGGCGTAGAAAGTATGTAATTAGCAATAGACCAAGAAATATTAAAAGAAAGAAAATAAAAGAAGAAGAAAAAAAAGTAACAATTGGGTTGGTGCATCGCACGAATACATCATTTGGTATATATATATATAACTATCAATAAGAGGGAACAAACACACAGGAGATCAACATGCCTGCTTGGCATCTGAAGGGCGTTTTGATAAATTCATTTAAAATGAAGCAATGTGATTGGCCGAAAAGGTATTTTACTGTAGTTACCATGCCATATAAATCTTTGAGTGACTTGACGAAATTGCCCCTTGCTTATCATCATACATCACCATAGTTTCAAAAGCTTTTATGGAGATGTGGGTCCCATCTGAGTTTTGTTTTACACGTTGCTATCATTCTGCATATAGCTATTTGTATTGTATAACTCATTGAAGAAATGGGGCCCAATACCCATCTCTAAAATCTTATAAAAATAAAATAGTAGAGCAAAATAGAGTCTAACTTAAAGGTGAAAAGAAAAATAAATGATGACATTGCTTGTAAAATTATTTTTCTAATTAATATTTAAATAGCTTTAAAAGATATATATTCATATATATATATATATAGGTTTGTGAGGCATTACATTGTGTCTTACCAGTACATTTAGTAGTTTTCACGAACTTTCCTATGATCTACGTTTTATTAGAGCTAAATTAATTTGGCAAAAGTAATTATGACTTTGAAAAATCAAGAAGGCATTAATTAGTATTTTCCAAACTATCCTTGAACCAATAAATGATCTACAAAATATGTGTATATACAAAGAGTAGTTTAAGAAGATATAAGGATAACTTAGTTAAATTAACAATTATATTAATGCTATTAAATGATTCTCTTAATGGATGTGTCAAAAACTTAGAAGCACTTACTATTTTAATAACTTGATATTTTAAGTAAAATTTTGTATTACCAGTACATATAAATTAAGAAGAAAATTTATACATACTAATTAGCACAACCTAGCATAGTATTATTGGGCCCATGTGTAGCATAGGCGATCCCTTACTAGTACTTATTAGAAGGAAGAATAAGCAGGCATCAGGTCAACATGCCTACTTGGGATTTAAAGGGTAGTTTGGTCGTTTTGTTAAAATAGAATATAATGATTGGTCAAAAAGGAATATTATTGTAGCTCGTGTATAAATTTTTGAATATCTTGACTAAGTTGCCCTTTTTCATCATCAATCATTATTCATTTTCCCATACAATACCATTAATTTGTACTCTCCACATGGAAATACGGATTGTTCACACAATTAATTGTGATTTAGAGAAGGAAAAAATAAAAGAATACTCGACTGTTCTAAGTAGCTCCTAAAGGCATAGGTCTATTACCATTTACAAAACCAACATGAAAAATTTAAATAAAAAAGGAAGTGACATTTAAGATTGTTTCTATACATGTGCCAAAGTGACAGATAGGAAAATTAGACATGTATTGAACTTCATGGGATAGTGGGGAAAATGGCGATAAACATGCAAAGACGATAATAAATTTTAATCGGATGGGTTTAATCTTTATGTTTTAGTAACTGAAACCGTCGCACTTTGAAATATCAACCTCAATATGCTCCGTCAGCGATCACACTGCTTCTAACACAACCTATCAATAAAAACCTAGTACAACTTTTCAACAGGCAATCAGATTCAGGGACATAAAGGTAATTGGAAAAAAACGCACACCAGAAGTAAGTACAATGTAATTTTCGAAAGCAAAGAATGTGATCTATGTTTACTTACTGCAAACAGATTCACTTATTTGTTTTTCTATTTGTTCAAACTTGGTTTGTTGTTGTTGTAATAGAAGCTATGAAAATCAGAAATTATGGACACCAAAAAACAAATACAGATTCAGTAACGGCCCTTAGAAATATTCCCTGGTCTAGAAGACTATATACTATAGGTAGAAAAGCTGAACTGATATATGGCCCTACATATTTTTGGAGAACGAGAAATAACCAACCTCAAAATATAGTTTTAACATCCAAATCCAGTTTTAACTTCTACCTTTCTCTTACATGCGTGTGAAGGCTATATGCTATTTTCATGAAGTATGATAAATAAGTAACAGAGGAAATTGATGGATCAGGAAAACTAAGTTTCTATTGCTGTCACAAAAGAGAAATTGGAGCAAGGCTTTCTCCGGAAGGAAGAAGCTTTTCATAGTAGCTGGCCGTGGAAAGGCTGAGATTGATATAGAAGTGAAGAATATAGAAAGAGCTGTGAGTTTAAGGTGAGACATGGGAAGCAGAAACAAGTTTACACTAGTACATACACCATTGTCGATCATTGCTATCTGAAAAGAGTATGCTACCATAAATGGCCAAAAACAAGTCCACCGGATGCTGCAGATTTTACAAACAGAACTCCATCTAGACTCTAGTACCATAGTATCAACTTCATAGAATATCAGTGGATAAGCGATTACCTATGGATGAGTACTTGAGTAGCCACCACTTCAGTACACTAGTACTCCTATTTGCGATCATTTGAACAACATCTTGCACAGATTTTGGGGAATGAAGCAACTACCCACTAGATAATGTGGATCCAAAAGGGACATTTCTTCCTGCTTCCGAACAAATAAAAGCGAGAGAAAATGGACACTGGCCGTTGAAGGCAAACTAATATCTGACATTATTCAAGTTACAGATGGAAATAGAAAAGACTTTGTGTCACTGCAGAATATATTTCAAACAATAGGTTACTCCTCAGCTGCTTCCTCCCCCCCCCACCTTCCACTCCCAACCACCTACTATATTTCGACAATTAACCAACGAGCTTCTACAGCAATCCTTCTCCTGCAATAATAGGAAAAGGTGCAATTCCAATAAAAGCAACAGCGAGGAAGAACCAATATTTCACGAAAACAAATGTGACAAAGGGGATCTGATTTAGGAAATAAATCTGGTACTATAGCCCAAAGCTCGCAAATTTCAAGAACTTTTTTGTTGAGAAGGAAGAACAAACAATTAATATGTAACAGAAGAAAACTTACGGAGCTCGTCAATAGAGATACTGCTGACACTTTCACCACCTTTTATAAGCCGAATCCTCCCTGTGAGAAAATTGTATAACATCAGATGCTTTTAACATCCGTTTCACTGACAATGCAGTTTTTCATACAATAATACAGCAGCAGCAGTTGGCAGCCATGTATAACAATAGTAATATTAAATAATTATTTTGCAGTATATTTTTGAGTCGGTTATCTCACATTTACGAAACTATTAGGTGATCAGATACGGAATCTAAAGCAGAGCAACATCTGAAAAGCTGTTTAGCGCATTTACTCCTCTAACTCGATTTCAATGCTATGCTTTCTATTTTACTTGTACCAGTTCAACGTCTCCAGGTTGATGCAATTTTAATTCCAAAATAACTACTATCTTACTCTAATTTGCTTTTACTAAAACTTATGAACAGGGGAAAAGGTATAAGATGATATAATGAATGGCAGCTCTAACTCACAGGACATCATGACAAATTAACACTCCTTTTATTCAAAAGTTTCAGTAATGCATCTCCGTCTTGTAACACCATAAAGGATTTGACAACACCTTAGAATATACTCCTATAACATTCAAAATTAAAAGATAAAAAAACATATTCATGGCTAAAACATTATTTCATGTTCTTCCTCAAAAAGAAAATTGGCTACAATCTTTTCAATTAAACAAGTAAAAGTAAATCATGCAAGTCTGATATAAACTTCTAAATATTTGTTTCTAAATATCTGTGTCCAATGAAATCATCACATAATATAGGGTGCAAGGAGGACCATCCAATGCCATTTTAGACACCCACATCTTCAAATATGACAAATCACGTGTACTAACAATAAACATAAGGACGTACCATCTCTGCGCACACAAACTTCTGGTATGCTTTTAACTTCACCGCTGAGACTATCATTATAGACTCTGGTTTCAATATCACCCTCAATGTAGACTGAGGAGCTGATAGAACATATACATTAGAGAATAAACGAGAAATAAAATATGGTATATAGAAGTGGAAAATCGTGCTTACTTTTTGGTAAGTTGCTGAACGGAGTACTGCCCAAGCATATCATTATGCACCGCGATCCTATGCCACTGACCAGGCTTAGGCAAGTTTCTGTCTCCAGTGATTCTCTGATCAAACATGCCACCTGTTCCAACTGTGAAGATAGTTACAGTTCGGCCATTTCTCAATATTTTCTGCACAGGAGATTGCCCAACTCTGCCACATATAATAGCCTGTCAAAAAAAAAATATCCTGCCTTTAAATTGGTCTTCCGCTTACCCGAAAAACAAAACGAACAAAAATTTGAAAAGATAAAATATGCCACATCTTTAACATTTTCCATTAGGAAACCAAAATAGATAATCTAACAGTTTCCTTTATTTGGCTATGGTTTTGGAGCAATGGGATTTCTCAAACAAAAATACTTTTCCGAAATCGCATTTCTGTTCCAGCTTCCATCATTCCTGCGTCAAATATATCTTTAACTAAAATATCTTCATTCTCAACCAAGTTCCTTTTAATTTCTACCAAAAGGTTGTAGTTACGCAAGCAGTGCGGATGCAGCTCTACAGAATTGTATTTCCAACACAGAACATAGATATATATGTGTGTGTGTGTGAGAGAGAGAGAGAGAGAGAAAACCCACTAAAATTTCAACAAATATTAGATCTAAACCAATACTATTAAAAGTACAAAGAGTTCAATGCTAAGAACCTTAAGGGGTCGTTTGGTTCAATTGTGGGATAGACAAGGATATTGCATGGGATTAGTTATCCGAACTTCTATATGGGATAGCTAATACCATCATATTGCTATAAAATTAATACCGGTATTAGCTAATACCCATAACCAAACATGGATAAATACAATCCCAAATTCTATCCCCGGATTAGTATTCTTATCCCGGTAACCAAACGACCCCTTAAAGGTCGAAGCCACCAAGTTAAATTCTGGGTCTACCAATGCACCCAAGCCTCATATGGAGTCAGTTGCAACAATTTTTTAGTGCAAACTCAGAATGATCAAAGCGCAAAACAGAAGTCAGTGTAACAAGATAATGGAATAAAATTAGAATAAACACTTAAAGAACACGATCTAATCAAATAGGAAATAGCTCAAAAACCTAAAATATACTTGTACAACATGTTAGCCTTCTTGACATTCGTTCTTTGACTTCTACTTGTACACATGGCAGTTATGACTCAACTTTTCAATACGCTTATAAGGCTTCCAACAAGAGCACATACCTTGTGGACACCCCGAAAATTCCAGCCCTTTCTGGGATCAACACTTTGCAGCTGCAAATCGGGCTTTTCGGGAAGAAAATCATCATCATCAATTTCTACAGCTTCATTATTACTTACAGGCGCATCGTCATCACTAAGAAATGCACCAGTCGAATAACACAACCTAGAGCTTCCTTGCACACCCATCACTGTAAAATGCAACAAAACAACCATTATCATAAACAAAACTACTTTTTCAGAATGTCCACCAACTGTTCGGTCAAAATCCTCTTCTACGAACCTATGTCTTCAATATAACCAGTAGTGCATTAAAAGAATCAGTAACAAACAAAGAGATAAATACAATGAAAGTATGATTGTTTACCAAGGGAAGAACAGGGTCTTGTGGCAGGAGACACGCGTAACATTTTGACGATTTTAGATGCCATCGAATTCATTTTTCAGTTGAACGGAACTCAGAGACGGGAGAATTTGGACAAGGAGGGTTTTAGTTTTACTGCTATACACTCTTTATACGGGTCGGGTTTGTACCTTGGACGCCGGGCAGAGTTTGTTCAATTTAGCAATATGGAACCGAGTGATTTGCTTCTCGTTTGTCTTGCCCTAATTTTACTAGTTCGACTTTTAAAATGGTCCTCGCCTTTATCAGTTTTGTTTAATTGAGTTTTTACCTAATTATGCTATACTATAGATTTATTTTAGTATAATATAATTTAATCCCTTGCTTAATTAGACTTCTCCTACTCTTTGCTAAATGTGTAAGAAAATTAATAAAGGCACCAATAATGCCAATGTTTAACGAGTTAAGGATATTGGTTGCAACATTAACAAGTCTTAAATTCAAAGCTTATCAATTCACACTCGAGTTTGTCTCAGTTATACTCCTCAATGTGGCTTAGCTCCATGCCTAGACCTATTTCAAACAGCATAAATTAATTATGGTAGAGAAATAGTCATCTTCAAGAAGATTACATGCATAACCAATTCAAAAGTAACATTGCATACATAACATCATTGATGCAACAATTTCTCGCGACTTATTTCTCTATGATATTATCTTCACACAAAAAAAGAAGATTAAAGTGTTACAAAAGGGCATTGACAAAATAAATTAATGTACTATCATCACAAGTTGAATAATCCTTTAGACAGAGCTTGAGAGACGAGTTTATTTTCGTAAAGCACATTGATGTATGTTCTAGGGTCTTAAATCTTCGTCATATTGAGTTTCACAAGTTATGGATAGAATAAAACAAAAGTCATTTTAATTTTTTTTTTTTTTTTGGGCTAATAGTGTGAAATCAAATGGTATTTGCTTAACTACCCCTTGAAGAGAGAAAGAGCGAGTCCTCCGTTAGGGAAGAAAATGGGAGTAGAGGTTATTCCCATGTTGTGAGATTAGCAAGCACTCCACGTTTAGATGAGTTTGATGAGAAAATATGTAACTAACTCCATCATTTAATCCCTTTTTACATAGTGCAATTTTACTAATATAATTTTAATCTCGAAAGTGTGAAAAGGCAACAAAATCCGTGACACCATTAGCATGTGAATAGGACACTCCTCTAACCCCATTACCCACGTCTTCTGGAAAAAAGAAGGTAGGAGCAACAATAATAACGAAAGGGAAAGGAAAGGGAAGAAACAACCCAACTCTTGTAAATATTGAAAACCTTGTGTTTGGCAAGAGCAAAACCAACTTCTTCAAAGAAAATGAAGATGGAAAAGGGAAGTTTTCATAGTATTCGAACATGGAAAAATCCCAGCTCTTTCCTAAGGTATTCACACATCAATGGCTTTGCCATGTCCCTGCAACAAAAGGTGAGAGTGAGATTACCCAAGTTGCTTGATGTCAAGAACCCTATGCAAAAGACTGAAAAGGATGCCCCCAAGGGAAAAAGCAAGATGATCAAATGGACCAAACCTGAACAACTTCTGCCAAAAGAAATTGGTTCCATTTTCAGTAGTGGTTCTTGCAACAAGAAACCACTTCAAAGCTCCAAAAGTGACAGAAACAATAATGCTGGTGCTTTGGATGACTGCACAGAAGAACGAGATGCGCTGATTGTCTCCAGGAAAAAAGGCAGCAAGTTTACAACTTTGTTGGAAGATTCAGTAGAGGGGTTAACATTGAGCAGGTCATGTTCATTCAAGAAGATAATGAGAATCATAGATACAAAGGGAAAGCAAATGAAGAAGAAAGATGAAGCAACCTCAGGAACGTCAACTGGCACAAGAAAGCAACCACGGATTTTGTTCCGAAATCTTTCAGGGCTCAAGTTCAGGTTCAGGACGAGGGTTAAATTTCGCTTCAACAATTGGAAGACCGACAAAGCAGATACTGGAACAGACTATGAAGGTGCTGACTGTGGTGCTGTTAAAAATGCCGAGACAGGGAAAATGTCGAAAACCATTAGCTGGTCATCAATTAAGAGGCCTACTAGTTACTGCATCATTAGAAGCATGAAATCCATACACAAAAGAATGGTGAAACAGGGGAGAGAATGCAAACATGAAGATGGAGATGAACAAGAGAAAGTTGAACTGGAATTATGCAAGAAAAGGATACTCATGGGAGACAAATGTCGACCACTCAGTGCATCCGGCAGCCTTCATTACGATCAGAATGGCATTCTGTTACCAGAAGTTCTTCCATATCAAGAGTTATAAGCATGTTAAAGTAGATTGTGTGAGGCCCATTTCTGCACATTTTAGATTTTTAGGTACTACGGTAAACTCTTTCATCTATAAGTAAGAACACTTCAGCTGAACAGGAACTTTGTGCACTGTACATTTGTAAACTCAAGACCTTATTGTAATTGTCTACCTGCTTCTTTGATATCCCCGTGCATGCTTTTTGAGACTGTAGGAGTTAAACCATAAATCAGCATCCTTGGACCTGGGCAAGCAGACAATTCAAATCTTCTTCCTCAAGTTTTCATGACTGTAGGAGTTAACTGTTAATATGCAGTTCTCAGATCATCAACAGAACTCAAATGATATTAATTTGTTGGGACTTTGTACCATCAGGCTAATAATACTAGAGGAACTACGGGACAGAACTGCAGCTGCAGCTTTCCAATAGTAGATTAGTACACCAAAAAGGCCCAAAAAGGAGCAAAAGAAATAAAGTAAAGGTGCTACAAGGCCAAAAGACCACACATCAACAAAACATATTGAGAACTACAACCGCAGATGTACATGGTCATAGCTTCAAAGGTACATGGTCATAGCTTCAAAGGCTTTAACCCAAGTGACGCCCTAAGCCTGTTGGCTTCTGCTATCTCTGGATCTGGATGATCTGTTCCATCATCTTTCTTTTCTTTCTTCTCCTTCTTCTCCTTCTTCTTCTTGGGTTCATTCCGAGCAGGACTAGCACTGCCGCGAGCATGCCTTTTACGACGATCATCATCACGGTCTTTACGGTCTCTGCTTCTACTTCTGCTCCTAGAATAACTCCTGTGTCGACCACGGTCACGTCTATCACGTTCTCTGGCCTCCCTGTCCCTTTCTCGATCCCTCTCTCGACCATAGTCCTTATCGTCTCTAAGGCGATGACGGTCCCGGTCCCTGTCTCTATCCCTGTCATGTCTGCCACGTTCCCTGTCATAATCACGATCTCTGTCATAGTCTCTATCATAATCTCGATCTTTATCATAGTCACGATCCCTGGAAAAAAAGGCATAGAAGCTCAAATCAGAAAACAAAAGGAGACAAAGCCCAACAAAGGAAAAGGCATAGCGGCTTGTATCGTAAAGCTAAAGGTAATGTTCTAACCATGGTTTGCCACTGAGAAGTGATATGATAACACTACCACTGCAGAAATCTAAAATCACAAAGTGTAATTCGGAACAAGAGCCTCCTACTCGATTAATTAATTAACAAAGTAAATAGCCAAACTAATTACACTACTACCAACTGAAACAATTGGACAGTGGAAATGTATGATCTATCATACTTCTCAACTGCACACTGTCAGTGCAGAGAAACCTGGCAAGATCACAATATTTTTTATATAGGAAGCTGTGCTGATCACCAAAAGGCCTAAAATGCCATATTGGTTGTAACATGTGAAGTGTGTGCTTCGAGTAATAGTTCCAGAATATCTCTGGGTACTTCAACAATCAGCTTCCAATCAAACAGCAAACAACATACTATGAAGTAGTGAACAAAATTTCACTTAACCAGGTTTATGTCAGGGTCACCACCTTCAACCCTGACAGATAGCCCCCAACCTGACTCCCACAAAAACAGGAGCTTGAGAAGCTACAGTTTTTCTGAATCATTTCAAAACCATTAAAATCATATATAACGATGCACGCGCTCTGAAATGAACATTGGGTAATGGTATCAACTCGAAGCAGTCACACTCCCCATCTAACAGGAGTTATTTGCAGTTGTTGGACCCCATATCCATGTGCTCCACTTCACACAAGTAAGTCGAGGCAAACGAAGAGTCCAAGCCTCAATGCACAAATTAACGAAGTAGATGACCATACCCAAAAAACAGGAGTTGAGAGTAACAAAAAAAGATCAACAGATGATTGAGCTCTACCTGTATCTGTGACTATCTCGTCTTCTATCCCGATCTCTTTCCCTAGTTGGACTTCCCCCACGATAGTAATCCTGCATTATTACAGATCAATAATCAGAATACCGGATCAAGCCTTAAAACAAAGATGTCCATGTAAAACTAAGCACGTAAATAATTAACCTTTTCATGCTCATCATCTAATCCAGTGGCAAGTGGTTCATCTTCATCCTTTTCCTCTTCCTCTTCAAAGTCATCTTCCAACGCACTTCTCCGAGGTTCCAGCTGTCCATTATGTTCCAATTGCGATCTGGTGTCAACACATGATACATGAGAAACTAAACGAACACACACACATAAAGAGTAGAGAAAAAATAGAGAATTAGAGGTGCATGCACTGTAAAATAATTTGGAGGCATTAACAGCAAAGAGAGAGATCTAACATCACGAACACTGCAAAAAAAAATTAAAAAAATAGCAGGATAAACACCTGACAAAATAGACAGTTACAGAGTTTTTTAATACTGGATGATCAAGGAAGTTCTCTTTCCAATTGATATTTCTGTGATCTAGACCATGTGTTTTGGGCTCATTATAATTTTCCTCTGTGTTATCATCTTAAGCAGATTGAACTTTCAACTTAACTGATACAAGCTGGCTTAGATCTCCTAGTAATTGTGTTCAATGAACTGAGAAAAATTCTTGCAACGTATAGGCTTCAATGGCTTAAGTCTTTCCCTCCATCACTGCTAATGTCATCAGGAAGCATAAAATGGCGAAAAGGACAGCACAACATCCATTACACAATATAAACAAACAAAAACATAAACAACCAGCCTCCCTCCTAGAAGCACAAGTCTTGTTTAGAGCAACATAATCCATCACTACGGAAGCTTAAGTAGGGGCTAATTAAACCAGCAAAAATTACATACTTATTTACAAAGTAGAGTCTTTACTTTTCTAATCAACCTAAGCTAATTGGATATTCAATAAATTAATCATGTTGTGCATAATTTTATGGTCGTCCATTTAGGTGAACAAAGAGTTAAGTAACTTAGTCCACTTCTTTTTACAAACCTTTTCTTGATGCGAGGCAAAGCAATATCACAAGAGTAATCTGTCGTCAGAAGCTCGTCAATATACTCATCCACGTGTGTCAGTGCATATTCTGCCACGGCCAAAATAAAAAATTAGCACTCAAATCATCATAGTTTTATTTAAATCACCCAATAAAACCAAAAAAAGGCAAGAAAAACTTACGCCCATCAGCTAATTTACGTCTGAGCTTCCGATAATCATTGTAGAGAGGCTCAAGGTATCGATAAATATCGATATCTGTACCCGTAATCCGCAAATAAAAAGCCCCAAGAGCACGAACATACTTGTAATCCTCGTTTTTTATGAACTCCACAACTATGTCTTTTTCAGGCTGGATTTGGAGCATCTTCATCACAAGACATATAAAGGGTGTGGGTTTTCGATTGCCGCCGAATGTACCACCGAGGTGGTCGAGTTCCATGGCTTTGTCGACTAGGGTTTCTGCTGTCAACCCGAAACATTGTTCTTTCCAGTAGGTGTTTTGGTATATTTTGGACCTGAGAATTTTCTCCACCAGATTCTGTGGGTTGGTTCCCCTAATGCTCTTTGCCAATGGATCGGTGCGATTCGCCATGACTGTCAAACCCTAATCGGATCAGAGTGGAGAGGTTTTTGGGAGAAAGCCCCAAATATGGGAATCGACAGGGAGCGGAGTATATATAATATAATAATGTGGCTTCTTGGGCCGTTGAGGCGGTCGGCTATTTTATATAGAGAAAACAAAGTAGTCCTGTATATTTCGGGTATACACAGTACTATCCTCTTTGGGGAAAGTTCAAAAATCAGCTTATTGTAAAAAGTATTTTTGGCGAGAAAGTTTGACTAATTTACTTCACACCAATTAGTATTTAGTAAATCTTTTAAAAATTACTTCTAAGGGTATTTTTGCAAATGTGTTTTTTAAAAAAGTATTTTTGGAGAGAAACTATTTTTTTTATTTCTCCAAAACTGCTTCTACTTCTCTTCAAAAATATTTCTTTTTCCTCTAAAAATTTGGCCAAACACTTCAACTTTGAGAAAAAAGCATTCTTTTCTAAAATAAAATAAAATATTTTTAGCTTGAAAAAACTTGGCCAAACAAGCTATAACTAGCCTTTCAAATTTACAAAATAAAATACTCGTTAATTATGAAATACTATTTCAATATTTTTAAAATTGAAGTCATTATTTGTATAGTGTTTGGTCGTGAAGTTAAATATTGAGATAGTGGTATGATTATGTATCTCAAATGGTGTTTTGCGAATCCTTAATTCTCACAAATAATCCTTCCACGCAAAACTTCATACTTAACTGAAAATCGTTCATTATTATTTTTGTCAAATGATCTCTTAATCTTTGGAGGTATACCTAAAATGGCCCTTTATATATAAGATAGTGCACCGATAGTTGCTTTAGTCTGTAAAAGTGGACTATATTTGAGCCTCCTAACACAAAAATGAATTTATGCTTACCTAATGCATATTAGGATAGCAAAATTAACTCATGAAAATATATGACAGATCAATTTAGGTAAGCACAAGTCAGACCAACTAAAAATTGAGCTGATTTGGACAAATATGTAGCTCAAATTAACTCATTATTTTTCTTTGATTTAATATGTTAGATATAGTCATAATAAGGAAAATATTTATTAATTTTGTTTTGTAATTTAAAAAATCATAATAAGAAGTAAACAAGGAAACTAAATATTACTCCCTCCGATCCACAATAAATGATTTTTTTGGCTATGTTTCAGATTTGAAGAAATGAATTAATTGCTTTTTTCATACTGTCACACCTCTTTTTTCCCGATAGGGTGGGATAAGGGAGTTTTTACAATTAAAGTGACATAATCGAAATGGGATTATTTATTTAATTTTAGAGTCGCCACTTGGAATATTTATGGTGTCCCAAGTCACCGGTTTATTTTAAATCCCAAATCGAGGAAATTTGACTCCGTTAAAAGTCTGCGAACCAGAAGACCGGGTAAGGAATTATGTTAACCCGGGAGAAGGTGTTAGGCACTCCCGAATTCCGTGATTCTAGCATGGTCGCTTAATGATTTAAACTTGGCATAAATTATTTAATTACTTATTTTAAGACCTATGTACATTTTACATTTTTATCGCTTTTAATTACTCAATTATTTGTATTTAAAGAATTATCTTAAGACGAGTTACGCATACGTATACCCGTTTAGTTTTGATGTGTCAAAAATCATGTCACGCGTACGTGTACACAATTCACGACATTTGATTTATTTAAGAAAATAGTCAAAGTCGCGCAAGCGCGTACTTTGGATTTAAAAATCGAGATCACGTCACGCGAACATGTACGCAATCACGATAATAGTTTAAAATCCGCTCCTAAAAGCATTTCTACGAATATTTATTTTTTTCAAATCATATTTGCGTCACGCGAACGTGTACACAATTAAAAAAATATTTGTTACTAAAAAGATTATTTCATTCAAAGTTACACGAACGTATACTTTGATTTAAATTTTTTGGGGACCTTAAGTACGTCAATTGAGCATTCGTGGCAATACCTAGCTAAGGACGGGCCTAAAGTATTTTATTATATTTTTTAGAAGTTGTTTGCCTAAATGATTTTAAAGAATAATGCAAAGGTCATGGAAGATTTGGACTACAAGATGCTTAGCTACTTAGGGTACCCTAGCAACTAATGTAATGGACCCAAATAAGAGAAAATGGGCCGACTAAGCGTTTTACAAATCTGGCCTAGTCACACTCTAAATGAACTGGGCCAGTCACGATTTTCAGAAGTAATAAAAAGGGAAAAGTATTGCATATATTGTCCAACTTTAATTCCATTCATACAAGAATAAACATCACATAGGAAGATTATTGCATTTGATTACATTCTTATACCATATATGAAACCTTATCACCCTCCATGTTTAAGGTTTGATTTAATTATATTTAGTATACCAAATTACCAAATCTATACCATAATTAATTTAGGATTATAATTAATGGACAATTTTTTACTCCTTAATTAAAGGGGTATAATTAATGGGCAGATTTTTACTCCTTAATTAAAGGTGTCCATATATCCCACGTTTCTCTCTCCCCATCATTTGTAACCAGCCGTTTTCCCCTCCCCTTTCTTCCTCTTCTCCCTTCCTTCTTCTTCAAATTGTAGAATTCAGACCTTCGAGATTCAACAAGTCGAAATTGCTACATTCTGTTCTTCATCGTTTTCAGAAATTGGCGATCATATATATGTTCTTCATCTTTTCTTCTCTCAAATCCACCATTGACAGCCATTAAAAAGCTTGAAAGCTTGAATTCAAATTTGGGTTTTCAAAAATCATTATTTGTTTGGATTGGGTGTTGTTGAAAATAATCGGGAATATGGTTTGGAGTTTATATCTCAATTTTGAGGGTTTTTGGTGAAGATGGGACTTGGTTTTGACTGATTTTCAGATTGAATCTCGAAGAAGAAGAAGAAGAAGAAGAAGAAGAAGAAGAAGAAGACATATTACAGAAATTGTAGATAAATTGTAGTTAAATTGTAGTTAAATTGTAGTTAAATTGTAGATTGTGTCCAGAATATAGTTAATGTATAGTTTTTTTTGTAGACAAATTGTATTATAAACATCATAATAACTACATTTAATATAACTACAAAATTTTATATTCATCTACAAAAATTCTACAAAAAACTAAAAATAAACTACAAAGTCAAACAGATCTCAATATCGTATCACCCAATTCTCATTCGATTGTAGTTTAATTGGGATTTTCGACATAATTGCGTTTTTTGCAGAAGATTTGTAGAAGTTTTAGTCATTTTTAATTTGTGAAAACAAAAAACAAAGCATCTACAATCAAAATACAAATAATCTACAATTTATCTACAAAATATCTACAAACTGGGTACATTGAATAGAAAGAGACGAAAATTAATACAGCGTGATTTGCGTTTGAAAATTTCTGAAAGAATCTTTAATTCCCCAATATTAGCGCACCTAAATAAGGAATTTTAATACTACAATGATTCCTTATTTAATGAAATATCTGAAAGAATATTTACTTCCTTAATTTTAGCGCCTAAATAGGAAGATTATATCTACTAAGATTCTGTATTTAATGCATTGTATCTGTTTTGTAAAAAAACTATTAACAGGGCGGGTAATTTTCAAATCATGAACATATTTAGTAATATAGTTTCTTATATGGTATATGAACGAAAATGTCTCTTTAAGTTAACGATTCTAGTAAGGTTTCTAATGTTCTAAATTATGACTACATTAGTTTCGAAAATAGGTATAAGATCAAGTTGTTGGGTTTTTAACCCAGGCCCAGCTAACCAGGGTCCAGTCTTGTCCAGACAGTTCCCAATTTGGGCCGATCTACAAGTCTGGCCCTTCTCATATGATCTCCATTTAGAGAATCTAAATAGTGTAAATTTCATTTCCAATTCACAAAAGGGCCTAATGGACATAAGATTTACAGAAGATAGTTCATCCCATGGCTGTCAGTACAACAATTGAATTTAACATGTTTAGAGGAGTAGGAATTTTTGCTAATCATTTCTTACAAATAGACTTGCAAATAAACTTGATATTACATGTTTAATCAAATAGAAACTATATTCAATCAAGAGTGATGAAAAATTAATATCTTAAACCAAATTTTCCTAATGACCTCATTTATTACAGCTTTGACCTTAATCTCCACATAAGCATATACCACTTTCAACCCCATGACTAACACTCTTCAACCTCTTGGATTGAATATTCAGAGGATGTGCATTTTTTAGAGTAAATCTGACCAACTGGTGGTCAGATTCACATCCTCAATACAGCCTCAACCTGAAACATTATCCTTCAAATTGATATTTTACAGGAAAGGTGTCACTACTATAGATAGCATTAAATATTATGAGGGAAAAGATTCTGAGCAAATCTAAAATAACTAACATGCTTGTTCAACAAAAACTATGGCATGAAACTGTCGAAATATTAATTTAGGAGGACATATGGAAACAAAAGTGAACACACTAACACATACAACCAAAATCTGAAGTTGAATAGGTAAGACCAACCAAATTTAATAAATTTCAAGCTTTCTCTCTCTAAGCTCTCGGCGCACGTTATGCTAACGTACGTCGTCTGAGAAACAACCATGGCGAGAAAGCGTGGAAGGCCTAAACGAGAACCACTCGTGACGGTCGACGAAGCCATCAGTGCAACAGTAATTGCAGAGACTCTAGCTAAAGGATCCATACATCAAGTAATAACACCAATTGGTCATCAATTTCAGTCTAATTCTCCGAAATTAGGCTCACCTAGTAACACTAAGGGACCGGCGAAAAAGATAGATCTCAGTGCAATGCAGATGAATGTGTCTTCATCGTTGTGTGAAGGCACTCCAGCAAGTACAACAATGGAGATTATGAAGGAAGGAACATAAGCTGATCTTAATGGCAATAGAACAGTAACAGATGAGCCAAAGGAAGAGGTAAAAGTACATGCAGAAGCACTGGAGCTAGGGAAAACATGGGCAAATCTGCTTGCTAGCAACAGATCTTCTGAAAATGGTATGGTATTATCATATATCCCACCAGAAATTGTAGATGGTAATATTGTGGTGAAAGTAGATAAAGATGAAATTGAGTCACAAAATAGAAAATGGGGGTGTGCCCTAATTATCTACATAGTTGGGGATACACCACGTTACAAATTCATTGAGAGATATATAGCTCATACATGGAGTAGAGTTAGTATTCCAGATCTATTTTTACATGAAGAGGGGTATTACATAGCAAAATTTGATACACTTGGGGATTTGAAAGACATATATTATGGAGGACCATACACTATTAATGGAAGACCAATGATATTGAAGCAGTGGACGCCTGATTTTGACATTAAAGCATAATTTTTAATGGAGATTCCTCTGTGGATTACTTTTCCTAATTTTCCTATGAGTTACTGGGGCAACAAGCATTGAGTAAAATAGCAAGTGATATTGGGAAACCACTTTTTGCTGATGAATATACAACTAAGCAGACACGTATATCATATGCTAGGATTTTGGTGGAAGCTAATGTGACAAAACAGCTTCCAACAGAATTGACATTACAAGATCCATCGGGGAAGATGATCCAACACCAGGTGGAGTATGAATGGAAACCCCAGTATTGCATCGATTGTATGAAAATATGACATGACTGTGCACATGAGAAGAGAGTGAATAACGGAGAACAACATAGACTAAGAAAGAAACAGGGGAAAATTATCACAAAATGGCAAGTTGAAGGGCAAGGGCAGCAACAACAAACAGAGCAAACTGAGGATACAAGTATCTCAATGAAGCAGATCAATGAAAGTGTGACTACAGTTAATGAATGCTCTGAGCAATTAGATATAACAAGGGATAAAGGAAAAGCAATAGAAGGGCAAAACAATTACCAAAGAGAAGAATGGCCAGTGTTGGGGAGTAATAGTAAAGTGTCACTGGGAACAACAATAACTACAAAGAATGGCTTTCAGCTGTTACAACAGGAAAAAGAGAGAATGGAGGAAAATATACCACCTGATTGGGGAGGTGGAATCATTAACCATCAACGACTTGATTATTTTGGAACATTAGGGGACTGAATAAGAGATATGAATAGAAAAGAAATAAAAAGTACATAAAAGATAAACATATCAAGTTGGCTGGGCTAGTTAAAACAAAGGTGAAATAAGGAAATGCAGGGAAGGTGATTAGCAGAATAGCTCATGATTGGAATAAAATAACTAACTATGAGTATGCTATGAATGGAAGGGTGTGGATTGTTTGGGATGAACAAATGTATACGGTGCAACAGTTAGATAAGAAAGATCAGTTTATACACTGTCTAGTAACTGGAAAGCAAAATGGGATGCAATGTTATCTCACAATGGTGTATGGGCAGAATACTGTTGAGCAAAGAGTTACTATGTGGGACCACATAAGAAGTTTAGCACAAATTACAAAAGGCCCTTAGTTGCTGGGGGGAGACTTTAATGCTATACTTACTGTTCAAAATAGAGTTTCTAAAGTACATGTGACAAATGCTGATATAAAAGGTCTTGCTGAGTTATGCCAGGATATTGGGATTGCAGAACTACCATGGAGAGGAGACTATTTTACATGGACTAACAAACAGCAGGGTGATGATAGGGTGTGGAGTCGTATTGATAGGATGTTTGGGAATGATATTTGGATAATGAATTATAGTCATCTGAATACTGATTATGGAGAACCTTATATATCATATCACAATCCATTGTGCATCAATATAAGGCAACAAAGGATTCCTACTAAGAGCCTATTTGGATTCTTTAATGTATGGGCTAGTCATCCTGATTTTGAAAAGATAATAAAGGAGGAATGGAACAGGAACAGAACACTAGAGAAGATGGAAAATACATGGCTCAAATGTAAAAGGATGAAAAGATAATGAGTTTAAAGGAGTAGTTGAGAAGATAGATCAAGCAAGGCATAATATTTGTCACATCCAAAGCCAGATGCAAAAATGCTATAGTGATTTGTTGCAAGTTCAAGGGAAGGAATGGTTACAAAAGTTGGAAACCTGGTCAATGGTGGAAGAGAAGATATTGCAGCAAAAGCAAGAGCAAACTGGATCAAGCTGGGAGATGCTAATAATAAGTTCTTCTCAGCAGTTATAAAGGGGAGACAGCAGAGAACAAATCACTGAACTTCAAACCCTATCAAGAAGTATCATAACTGACCATGCAGCTATAAAGGAGGAGATTATCTCCTTTTATAAAAGTCTAATGGGCACTAGTGCAGTCTCCCAGTTGTGGACATGATAGTAATGAAAAGAGGTCCAACTCTAACACCGCAGCAACAACAAAGTTTGAATACTGAAGTAACTGACCAAGAGATAGATGAGTCTCTGAAGGGGATAATAAGTGATAAAGCTCATGGCATAGATGGGTACAATGCAGAATGTTTCAAGAAAGCATGGCTAGTGATCAAATAAGAAGTGTATGCAGCAGTGAAAGAGTTTTTTCATACAGGAGTAATGTTTCCAGCAATTAACTGCACCACCATCACTTTGCTTCCTAAGATACCCAACCCAGTGACAATTAAAGACTTTAGACTTATTGCTTGTTGTACTATGTTGTACAAGCTTATATCTAAAGTCATTGTTGGTAGACTTCAGAAGATCATGCCTTATGTTATATCAGAAGCCCAAGCAGGGTTTATCCCAGGGAGGAAAATAGCAGACAATATTATTCTTGCACATGAGTTAGTTAAAGCTTACAACAGAAAACACATCTCTCCTAGATGCATGGTGAAAGTAGACATGATGAAAGCTTATGATTCTGTTGAATGAGTGTATTTGGAGAAATTGTTAGAATATCTATGCTTTCCTACAAAATTCATTAAATGGGTGAGAACTTGTATATCAACAGTGAGCTACTCAATCATGATAAATGGGGAATTAACAAAACCCTTTGAAGCTGCTAAATGACTCAGACAAGGTGATCCCATATCACCATTTTTATTTGCAATTGCAATGGAATACCTAAGAAGGCTACTCAAAGGGTTGAAACAAACAAAGGAGTACATATTTCATCCTAGATGTGGTAAACTTGATATAACTCATCTCAGTTTTGCAGATGACCTTATGATGTTTGCTAGAGGAGATAACAGATTAGTGGCCAGCCTTCATGTTTACTTTAAGCAATTCTCTGCAGCATCTGGACTACTAGTTAACCCAAACAAGAGTGCAATCTATTTTGGTTGGGGTTGAGCAGGATGTTAGAATGGAAATATTACAGAATACTGGATATCCACTAGGTGATTTACCTTTAAAATATCTAGGTATTCCATTGAATACAAGGAAGTTAACTGCTTTGCAATGGCAACCATTGATTGATAAAATAGTGGCAAGGATCTCCTCTTGGACAACTAAGAAATTGTCCTAATCTGGAAGAGTGCAACTAGTTCAAACAGTGATATTTGGTATCCAATCTTATTGGTCCCAAATATTTATCTTGCCAGCTAAAGTGATGAAGTTAATAGAGTCATACTACAGGAGTTACATTTGGTCTGGTTCCAATATAATTACACAAAGAGCACTGATAACATGGGATAAGATATGTTTACCTAAAGCTACAAGAGGGTATAATATGTTGAATCTCAAAGTCTGGAATAGAGTTATTATTACTAATGTTTACTGGGATCTGTCACAGGAGAAGGATAAATTGTGGATAAAATGGATCCATACTTATTACATAAAGGGGCATAGCAATAGCATACTGGAAATGAGGATACCTTATCAGGCAAGCTGGATGGTGAAAAAGATTATGGAGGCAAGAGATGTAATTCAACAAATAACTACAGTAAAGCACAATCAGAGCATTACCAAACAAATATACTTAGGCATTCTGGGAAGATACAACAAGGTGGCATGGAGAACTTTAATGTTTCATAATGAGGCTAGACTTAAGGCAATATTCACTATGTGGATACAATGTCATGGGAGACTGATGACAGCAGATAGGTTGGCTAACTGGGGAATTCAAGTGAACCAAAGGTGTTGCTTATGTAATAATGCAGATGAATCACATCTGCACTTATTTGGTGAATGCAGTTATGCTAAAACAGTATGGTGGAGGCGTATGCAATGGGTACAAATTCCTAGTGCTACAGTTCAATCATGTACACAGATGATGGCATGGGTAATAACACAAGCTAAAGGAAGATCGTGTAAAGCCAAGGTTATGAAAATGGTATATGCAGAGTACATTCATGAGATATGAAAAGAGAGGAATAGCAGAATATTTGAGGAGAAAACAAGAATTGCAGAGCAAATAGCAAGAGAAGTGGCATGTGTGTGTAATATTAGAGCTCAAGGAATAGTACGGGCAAAGATGCAACAACAAATATTCTGAAGTCATTGTGATAACTAGTCAAGCTTACTTGTATAATGTCTTTTTTTGTATTGATCATAACATATGTATAGAGTTAGTTATATGTAATGATTAAGCAAGTCGAGGATGACTTTGTTGTTTTGTAACGACCTCCTTAGTGATTAATGGAAAATATAATTACCAAAAAAAATAAAATCTGAAGTTGAACACAAACAGTTACAGATGTTTAAACAAGGATTTAGACAAGAAATTCCATTCAATGTAAGAGTATAGTTACATACCTAAGAGTAGAAAAAACAACAGAAAAAGAAGACCAATTAAAGGTAAAGAACAGAGAAATCTGGAGCTCAACCAAGCATACAACACAACAACAACAACCACAGTATGATAACAACAAGAAACAACTATAATAACCTCAGCCTTTCAACCCAGAAATCCACAGTAGAACCCAAGACCAAATGAGACACTAAGCCAAATTTCTTGCCAAAATGGGAGAAGATTTCAGAGATTTTTTGGTTCAAAATCAGTATAAAATGAAAGAAAGATCTCTGAATCTCAGAAGTTCTTCCTTTCGTATGAAAGAAAATCTGATGCCTAGACCTATTTTTCGAGAGAGATTATGTTGATTTCATAGTGTTTTTCCGTGTGTCCTTAGTGAGCGAGGGACTATTCTTTATATAGGTTGTATCAGATAAGAATAATAAGGGAATATTCTACCCTAATTTTCAAAAAATCTCAGATAGTACAGTATTTTTTTAACAGACTCGGTACAACTGTCCCTTTTATTCACATTTCAGCATTTTTTTTCTAACAATGTTGGGACAACTGTACATTTCTAGAACCTTCTGATATTTTATCCTAAAGTGTATCTATTTTTATTTTCGAAATTAACCCCTTTAAGTTCTGCTTAATACAAATAGCCACCCTAGATTCTGATTTTCAATGCCCTATACTTCCATATTCACATTTCAGCATCTTTTTCTAACAATGTTGGGACAATTGTACATTTCTAGAACCTTCTGATATTTTATCCTAAAGTGTATCTATTTTTATTTTCAAAATTAACCCCTTTAAGTTCTTCTTAATACAAATAGCCACCCTAGATTCTGATTTTCAATGCCCTATACTTCCATATTCCTTTAACCCCCCCACCCCCCCTCAAGTTTCAATTTCAACCAAACACATTGATATGAACATACTAATCAATCAAACTTTTTAAAAAAATTAATTGACAATTAAGCAATTGAAACCAACTATTTACATCCGGTCAGAAAAAACAATCAAACATAAGATATTGATTCCAAATCATGGATAATTTTAATAACCTATTTTTGAATTGAACTAATTGAACATAACATCAACTGCCTAGTGGTAATACAGAAAGAAAAGAGAAGAATACAACAACAATCAAAACAAAAGACAACAAACAAAAAAGAAAAGAAAAAATAGAAACTAAAAAGGGAAAAGGAACATACACTGGTTTGGCCGGAAATAGTTGAAAAACAAGGCAAATCGATGAACGATGACAAATCTTATCCCGTTAGTGTTGACTTGACCGAAATTTGGCCGGACTACGGCGAGTTTTAAATTGACTCAAACCAATATGAATCGATTGCTCATGTCAAGAGCAATCGACTCATGTGAGTTTTAGCCAAAACAGGCTTTAGATTCTCCGACAGAGTATTTAGGTTTTTTTTTCCGTTTTCAAATTTGAAATTGGTTCGATTTGGGGGGCTTTCTGGGGAAACTAATAGTGGATTAGGATTGAGGGGGAGACGGGGATCATCTGGTGTGAATTTGGGTTGGATTAGAGGTGGTCCGCCGTCGCGAGGCGATTTCCGGCAGCGGAGGACGGCGGAGACGGGGAGGGGTTTAGAGGCGACTAGGGTTTGATTTGAGAGAGAGAAGAGAGAGCGAGGGGGGAGTTTTGGGGGTTAGGGGGTATGTTTGGACATTTATATGGGGGTGTGGGACTCAGTTCCCACGCGTTGGATGGTGGGAAATCAACGGTTGGAATTGGTTTGGTCGAAACAGTGTCGTTTGGGTAAGAGGGGGGCTGGACTAGGGGTGTGCATTCGATTTATCGATTTGATTTTGACCCTTATCGATAAATATTTATCAATTATCGATTTGTACATATGCTTATCATTATCGTTTCAATAAGGTTTTGATTTTTTCGATTTCGATTTATCAATTTTTGGGGCTTATCGATTCGGTTATCGATTACATCAATAAGAAAATTTGCGGGATTCCACGAAAAGTATATCGCTATAAACACCCCTAACTAATATGGACAAAAGAAGCTAAAATAAGACGAACACTGTTTATAACATAAAAATTGTGTCAACAAGAACATGCAACGAAACTAAAGTAAGGGATCAAATAAAGAAAAATGGAGTTGAAGAATCATATATGATGACTACAGAAGAATACGCAAATAAAGAAAAATACCCGTTTCTACATCAAAGAAAAAAGGGTACCTGAAGAGAGGTCATTGACAGAGATCGACATTAATGATAACTTTGCATGGTAATTCTACCAATAGGAAAGCAGAAAACCTTCAAAAGTTGGCCTCTATGCAGATGTACATTAAGGTTGGAAAGGAGAAAAATTAATTAAGAAGAAACATTGTTGCACTCCTTATCCTTTCAAATTAGCCCCATCGGAAAAGGAAAAAAAATATGAAATTAGATGCAGTGATGTTCATGATATTGAATTGAACGAAACATTCAAATTCAGTAGTATGGATCAGATCATTGCATAATGTACATATTCACAACCTCTGAGAGAAATATTGGGTAACCATATGGAACGGGAAATCCTCTGAAAGCCAAAATATAACATATGAATAATTTCAGGAATCCAGCAAATTCTAGGTCTTGTTGTTTCAGTTATGTTAAATATGAAGGAAAAAGAAAGAATGGGTAGAGCAAAATAGGGTTAGGGACTTAGGGTAAAGGAAAGGGTATTATAGAATAAGGGTATATTTGTCTTTTTAGTATATCTTATCGATTTATCGATAAACCGATAACCGAAGAGGACAAAATCGAAATCGAAATCGATAACTCAATAAGGAAAATTTCGAAATCGAAATCAATAAATCGATAAACCGATAACAAATAATCGATTCGATTTATCGATAAGCCGATTCGAATGAACACCGCTAGGCTGGACTAGGTTTTGGGTATTAGGCTGGAGCGGATTAAATTAAAAAGAAAGGAATTGGGCCTGGTTAATGCTGGCCCAGTCCGATTTAGTATAAATGAACTCCATATTAATTTTTAAATATTAGATTAATTTAACTCAATCCTAATTAAATACTAAGTTATATTAATTTGTAAAATTAATTAGCTATTCACCTTTATTATTTAACTAATTAATAAATTTTAGTTTATAAAAAGTAAAACCATTAGTTTTAACATTAATACCAATAAATGTAAAAAAAAATTGTGATTTTATTCTAATAATGTGATTAAATTATATAATTAGATATTAAACTATAAAAAATTAATAATGCAAGATGATGGAGGTTGAAATTTTTTTGTTATTTTTTATAACTTTTAAAAATAAAAAATGTGACTATAAATGCAAATAATTCCCAAATAAACACCAAAAATTATTTAAAAACTCTAACAATAAATAAGACTAATTTATTTATTAATTTTGTAGGAATATTTTAATGAGGTAAAAATTACATGCTCACAACTGCCCCTCTTTGCTCGGAAACACGAAGAGTTTTCGGGCAAAGACAAAGTGAGCAGTTATGAACAACTTCTACCCGTTTAGATACTCCATGAGAAGCACTTTGGAAAAGTTTGACCGAACCTCGCTTCAAAGGTTGCCTACATATCCTTGGCTATAAAGGAATCGGGTCAGTGTAGTTATGGAAGTTTTGGCAGCTGGGACTACCCGAAAGCTGTGATTTCATTGTTGTTGATGTTGTTGTTACTGTTGCTGAACTCCTTATTACACCAAAGTAACAAAACGAAAAAGATTAACTAAGCCTATCATCTACGAGTTACAGGATCCCTATCGGTAAATTCCCGAAGCTTGGTCTTGATTCTTGGCTAGTTCTTTATGCTGACTTTGACCTGGATCTTGATGCTTGTTAGCCGCAGGTGCTGGTTCAATCTTCTCGTCTTTCGGATCAAGGCGAGACATACAGAACTGATGACTTCAATCTTGTCCTGAGCAGTCCACGTCTTCTCCACTTCTGCACTTTGGGTTCAGCTTTCTCTTCCTTCCTTTCTTTATTCTGGATTGAAACTTCTTCTTTTGGTCGTCTCGAATCCAGTTTCCTAAAGTGTAATCTACGCAAAATCAAGAACAAACGAACGAAATCTTCTGCCCCAGTTTTCACTAGGAAAATTTCACGAGTTATTGTAATAAAATTCTATACTACTTCGTTATTGAAAGTGATGAAAGGCGGGACTGGTGTACCCGGAGTGAATGTAGACTAGGGAGTGGAGACCCTATGTCTAAAGGTGAAATCAACAAGGGATTGGAGATCCTATGTTGGAAAGTCATCAACTAGGGAGTGTGACTTATGTTGAAAAATCATCAGGTTATGCTGGCATCAACTTGGGAGTGTGACTTATGTTGAAAAATCATCAGGTTATGCTGGAATTAACTAGGGAGTGGGACCCTATGTTGGAAAATTCATCAGGTTATGCTGGCATCAACTAGGGAGTGGGACCCTATGTTGGAAAATTCATCAGGTTATGTTGGCATCAACTAGGGATGGGGGCCCTATGTTGGAAAATCATCAGGTTATGCTGGCATCAACTAGGGAGTGGGACCCTATGTTGGAAAATCATCAGGTTATGCTGGCATCAACTAGGGAGTGGGACCCTATGTTGAAAAATCATCAGGTTATGCTGGCATCAACTAGGGAGTGGGACCCTATGTTTGAAAATTCATCATGTTATGCTGGCATCAACTAGGGAGTGGGGCCTTATGTTGGAAAATTCATCAGGTTATGCTGGCGTCAACTAGGGAGTGAGACCCTATGTTGGAAAATCATCAGGTTATGCTGGCATCAGGTTATGTTAGCATCAATTAGGGAGTGGGGACCCTATGTTGGCATCAAGTAAGGAATGGAATATCCTATGTTGGCATCGAGTTATGTCATCATCAACTAGGGAATGGAGACCATACATTGACATCAACTAAGGAATGGAATATCCTATGTTGGTATCGAGTTATGTCGGCATCAACTAGGGAATGTTGACCCTACATTGGCATCAACTAAAGAATGGAATACCCTATGTTGAAAAAGATGTAGTTAGGGACTGGAGGCCCTATACTACTTTAGGTTTGAATTTTTTTCAACATCATTTCTTCTTCTTCTTCTTCTTCTTCTTCTTTTTTTAAATTATTTTCAGAGAATGAGTAAATGCATGAAAGAATTTCAGGGGAGACTTTCCTTTTTGGAGGTGTTGCTGCAAAGCTGCTTCTAGCCCTTGCGCAATATCTTTTTGGTTGCACCTGCTTCCTATTTTTCAAACAAAGAACAACTTGTCAGTTTGAAACGGTGGTTGATTTTGTGGACTTGATTATTTCATCCACTTGATGTCGGCCTGTCTTTTTGACAAAGATCTCGATTGCTGATTGCTGGGGATTGATTTCATTTCTAACCCTAGAGACCTTGGCTTTTCAGACTTCGCCATGGTGGTTGGTCGCATGGGACTAAACATTTTTGACTTTATTTTGCCTTTGTAGGTCTTTCACTTATGACTTGTTTTTCTTTTGGACTTTTGAAGCATTGGGGAAATTTCGGCTCCTCAAACTTTGCTGCAACGGCTAGTCGCGGGGGAGTTAACCTTTTTCAACTTTATTTCGCCTTCATCGGCCTTTCATTTTTGGCTTTTTTCTTCCAACTTTAATTTCAGAGCATTTGGGGTATTTTGACTTTTCAGACTTTGCCGAGACGGTTAGTCACGTGGGACTCAATCTTTTCAACTCCATTTGCCTTTATAGGCACTTCAATTTGATTTTCTCCTTCCAAGAGTTTTGAGTTTGAAGCATCGGTCGCCATGGACACTCGAGGTCGACTTGGTGCCCCTGACGAGGTTGGGTGCCTTTTTTGCATACTATCTCGTATCAAATGAGAACCCTATAAATAAGTTTTTCCATCATTTCTTTGTCTTACTTTAGGAACAGATTTAGACCGAAAGGGATTGAAAGAAAATAAACAACGGAACGAAAAAAAAAGAACTCAGACAAGAAATATCCATTTCGGGGGAAGGATAGAATGACTTATCTAGAGTGTATGCGGCCTTCAATGAACATGACATGCCTCTTGGACTGGATGCCTGATCCGTGTAAACTGTCCGACTCCTCAGAAATCCATCACAATTATTACCTCAAGATTGAGAAACCTTGCCCCGGACTGTGTCCATATCAGTGACCCATTATCCTTTTTTTCGATCAGTGGTGCCTTTTGTGGGTTTTCACCAACTAACCTCTCTCATTTATCTTCTCACCATCGCCTTGTAGTGCTTTTTGCGAGTTTTTACTAACAAGTCTCTCTCATTTTCAATTCTCTGCTTACCATTGCCTTACGCTGCCCATGTGGATTTTCACCGATAAGACTCTCTCATTTTATTTCTCTCATTTGGTTGCATCAGATCCAAGTAACTGTATCCTCCAATTTTGGACATCTTTGTCGATTGATCGGAATGACTTAAACATGATTTGGGGTAAAAAGAATTTGGATTGAACTACAACTTTGGAACCTTTCAGGTGAAACCATCGCCGAACTATTATAACATCTGCCCCAGTTTCACTTTTGGGGGAATTTGAATTTTTGTTTTGGTAAAAAAATGTGTGTCTGAACCCTAGAGAGAGACTGCCTACGTATCCTTTCGGAATCAAGCCGAACGTTGTTCAGGGAAACACTTGCTTTTTGTTTTGATTCTTGATTTTTTTGTTGACAAATTTGGTTCCAAGGAGGGTGATGAGAGAAGAATAGACGGCTCAAAAGGGTGTTGACATCCAATTTTGTCCCTCCTTTCTTCCAAACTATTTCTTTAAGCTTCTAATATTATTAATAATATAAAATGGACATTCTGTTATTTTTAACACAAATTCACTTACTTGTTGTTATTATTAAAATTAGTACTACTATTATATGATTATTATTATTATTGGATATTAGTATTATTATTTTTGTTGTTATTACTTTTATTTCAATATCATTTTTATCGTCTTTTGCGAAAAGTATATCACATTCCTTTATTTAACAAATAGTAGTATTTATTTTAATACTTTAAAATATTTACTCTTATTCACAATTAATGTAGGTTATTTAGCAAATTTTATCTATTAAATTGTTTTAAGGCTCAAAAATAGTTTGAGTAATATTAACATATTAATATTATGTAGTATTATATAACATAGCTAATAAAATTATTTTAAATCTAAATTGAAGCTTAAAGAAATATACAAGGAAGAAGGAAAATGTTCAGCACTCTAAGCCCATAATTTCGGCCAAATTAGCCCAGCAATTAAAGCCTCCAAGCCAGCCCAAACAATTCCTTAAACCAACCCAAAAGGTATTAGCCCAAGTTGTATTATTCTCTTCTAGATTCTTCCACAAAAAATATCCCTATTTTGGATTCCAAAAATCTCATTTAATTGTTATTGAATTTTTTCCTCAAACCCAACGCATGTACCCCGCCCCCTCGTTTACCACACTTAACGTCTCTCTCTCCTTTCCTTTTCTCTCACTCTCCAGACGCGTTTTCTTCTTAACAAAAGTCCATCTTTGCTCAGCCATGACAGAACTTGCCATTACCATTTTTAACAAGAGGCTCTGTGCCTCAATTAATTTTCTGCAAACATTAACGTTCAAATTTCAAACGTTTTCAATAGCTTTCCTTCAATTTCGAAATCCCACCCAAATCATAAGAACCCTAGGTTCCGCTTATAAATAGCGGTATTGGAGAGTATTTAGGGGAGGTTTTTCAGCCGATGCCTTCACTTTTCGAAATTAGAACTCGGAGCCGCCGCTCACCCCCTCACATCCGCCTCCTTTCTCTCAAATACTACTAGTCGCACACCCTTTGAAACCCAAGCTTTCTTCAAATTTCTTTTCGTTCTGTTCGGATTTGAGGCATAAAAGAGCAGAAATCTTTTTGTGTTTACTCGCCGAGGTTGAAGCCGATTCGCTGACACAAGACCTGTGCCTCAAGTTCACTGCACCGCAAAAGGTCAGTTCCATTTCCCTTTTCGCTTTTGTTCTGTCTTAAAGACGTGCATATGATTTAGCATCTGTTTAAGCGCACTGCTAATGTCGGTTTGCTTCTCGCGTTCCAAGTATCATAGATGTTAGTTGTGCCTCTCTGTTGGTAATGCATAAACCAATATCTAGTTTTACTAAACATATATGTTCTAAATTTTTTTCCTTTAGTTATACATTAGAAATATTATGCATGTGATTCTTCCTTTGTAGTCTAAAGAGACCTATGATTTATGTTACTATACCTATAGAAACTTTAGTGGTACCCAAGCTAAAGTATCGTTGTTGCTCTAATTAAAACTTCTTTTGATATTTTATACCAATAATGTGTTTGAAAAGAATATTTTTTAACAACTGAGTTCACATAGAAATTTAGAGCTCATGCCTATAGGTTTACTAATTCTAGTTAATAAGAAAGAGTTGCATTTCATATATGCTAGAGAATTGTGCGTAAAGAATTGTAGGCTTAAGCTCCAATACTGTTAGTTTCTCTTAAGCTTTTATATTTGGTGCTACAAATATGGCTCTAATATATGTTTGTTTAAGAGAATGATATATGACTAAAGTTGTTAGCAATAAACCTTTAAGGAGATAATGTTCTGGTATGTATTGTTAGAAGCATGCTTGACAGATATTTGATGAAATGCTCACATGAAAATACCTATCTTCTTTTGCATACTTTTCTGTTAGATGCCATGATTTAAGAAGGATTTTTTTATGAGCTTAGTCGGCTGCAAAAGATTAATTTTCCATTGTGATTGAGCACATTTTGCCTAAACGTCGTGCTTAGGATTCCGAACAGCTTGTTTAAGAATAGAGTTATTTAAATTCACCCGTTAAGTGAAGAATTGATTTACTTTAGCCGAGGTTATGACGTATTGCTATTAGTTATCCGAAATTCTTTTCTTTAGAAAATATGGCTATATAAATCCTTGCTCTATTTTTTTGTGCTGGTTGGTAAATGGATTTGAAAGTGTGGACGAACTTTATTAAGATAACATTTTTGTCTTGATAAAATATGTCCATGTTTCTATGTGGTTATCATTGGAAGTTTATATTTCAGTCATTACCCTTAAGAGTTTGCTACTAGTATAAATAGCTGAAATTTTTTATCTCTGCATTTTGTCCAGATTATTGTGTGTTTGTTTGATGAAACTACTACCTCTTTGCATATTTTAATCTTGATATATTGTTAAAAAATCAAGATCCACTCACTAATCTTTCTTATCCTTGCATATTTTAATTAAACTCTAAAGTTATTTTGCTAATTATTTATTTCGCTCTTCCTTTACATGTACACTTTGGAGCACATGGAGTCTTAATGCGAGACTCTCTTTATCCACGCACGTAGTCGACATATCCCTTATTCTTAGAAGGCATCGGATAATAAGAAAACAAGCGAAACGCTTGGGGACGCTTATGACGTCTTTCATTTTCCTTTCCTTTCCTTTTCTCATTTGTTTAACTTCTTATGATTGTTGATTTAGTTGTATGTTTGGGGTTTATCTTACATGAGATTTGGTAACTAAATCTTATTTAGGGGCATTTACTCTAGTTAACAATAAATGACCCATTTTACATCAATCTTAAGAGCTTTTTAAAATCAACAATTTGAGTTTAAGTTCAAATCTGTCATGGTCAGTTTATTACAATATCTGCCAACATCCATTCTAAATACTTAACGTTTTTTTTGCAGTATTTGGCCATAAAAATTTGTTTCCTTTTACAATTTTTAAGTTCAATTCAGGTTGTCGTAAAAAATGATTTTTGGAGAGTTAATTCTAGATATATGTTGAATTAAGTTTTACTCGTTTAGTAACGTTTTAGTACATGAAATATATTATCACATGTTATTTTCCGACTATATATTAGAAATATTAAATTATGTAGCTAGTATTGTTAAATTAGAGTTTAAACTAATTAACCTAAGTTTAGCCGGTTAACCGTAATTAACCGATCATATAGGGTGCCTTCATAACCTTCCCTATAGGATTAATTAGAACCCTTATCTAGAATTTATAAGGCTAAGCAGACCATATAAACAGAGTTAACTTTAAGTATTATTTAGTAAATAGGTGTCCTAATTCACCGTTAAAATAATTAGGTGGCGACTCTCTTTAATTAATTAAACCTTCAGAATCACCAATATGTTATACTCTAGTTTGACGCGTATTAAAATGGGGTATAACAAAGGGTTTACAAAAGTTGATAGTGTTTGGGGTAGTGAGAATGAAAACTTTCGTCATTCCAATCGGAGAGTGTCAAAACCGCAGAAAAGGTCAAACATCATACCTTTTGACTGCATCTGCATTGATGGCCGTTTTGGGGTCATCTCCTTCAATGTCTCCTAAGTACAATGCCCTTTTTGGCAGCAATTTTCTTATAATGTATGGACCTTTCCAATTCGGGGCGAACTTTTCTTTCACCTCTTAATGATGTGGGAGAATACGTCTTAGGACGAGTTGCCCCACTTCGAAGTTCCTAGGCCGCACTTTCTTGTTATAGACGCGGGCCATTCTTTGTTGGTACAACTGCCCGTGACAAACCACGACCATTCTTTTCTCATCAATCATGGTCAATTGTTCCAGTCGGGTTTTGACACATTCATCATCTTCAATTTTCAGCTTCAACGATGATCCGAAGAGAGGGAATTTCGAATTCTGCAGGTATTACAGCTTCAGTGCCATAAACCAATAAATAAGGCGTGGCCCCAACTGATGTACGCATGGTCGTGCGATATCCCAATAATGCGAAAGGCAACTTCTCGTGCCATTGCCTAGAACTTTGGATCATCTTCCTGAGGATTTTCTTGATGTTTTTATTTGTCGCTTCAACGGCGCCATTGGCTTTGGGTCGGTAAGGGGTGGAATTACGGTGTGTAATTTTAAACTATTCACATACCACCCTCATCAAATGACTGTTCAGATTCATAGTGTTGTTAGTGATGATATTTTTTGGAATACCAAAACGACAGATAATGTTGGAATGCACGAAGTCCACCACTGCTTTCTTAGTGACGACTTTGAAAGTAACTGCTTCGACCATTTTGTGAAATAGTCGATTGCAACCAAGATAAATCTATGTCCATTTGAAACTTTCGACTCGATCGGTCCAATGACATACATTTCCCAAGCAACGAACGACCAAGGTGCTGACATAGGATGCAACTCTGAGGGTGGTGCATGAATCAGGTCACCATGTATCTGACACTGATGGCACTTCCGGACAAAACTGAAACAATCCTTTTCCATGGTCATCCAGTAATACCCTGCCCACGGGATTTTATTTGCAAGGATATATCCGTTCATATGGGGGACACATACTCCTGAACGCATTTCGTTCATGATCTTTTCAGCTTCTTTGGCGTCCACACACCTTAACAGATTCAAATATGGAGTTCTTTTATATAACACTTCTCCGCTTAAGAAGAAACTGTTGGCGAGCCTTCTAATGGTTCTCTTTTGATCTCCACTGGCCTTCTCCGAGTACTCTTTTGTTTTCAAGAACCTTTTAATATCATGATACCATGGTTGAACATCGAGTTCTACTTCAACCGTGTTACAATAACCATGTCTTTATCGGATTTGAATCTCCAACGGGTCAATAGGGACATTGCCCGGATACGACAACATTGCAGCTAAGGTAGCTAATGCGTCATCTAAATCACTGTGGAATCGAGGAATATACCTGAATTCATCAGATTTGAGCCGTTTGCTAAGATCTTCCACATGTTATCTATATGGAATAATCTTGATATCTCGAGTTTCCCATTCTCGTTATGCTTACCGAATGATCAAATCAGAGTCTCCCATGATTAATAATTCCTCTACATCCATATCAATTGCCATATTCATGCCCATTATGCAAGCTTCATATTCAGCAGTGTTGTTTGTACAGAAGAACCGAAGACGGGCAGTGGCCGGATAGTGCTGTCCCGTGGGCGAAATCAAGATTTCCCCAATCCCAAAACCTTTTGCATTTACTGCTCCATCAAAGAACATTTTCCAAGTTTTTGTGTCTTCTGGGATTACTTCAACTGAATTTACTTCCTCATCCGGTAAATAAGTGCTTAAGCGTTGATATTTATCATCAACCGGGTTTTCAGCCAAATGATCGGCTAAGGCTTGGGCTTTCATGGCCGTGCGAGTGACATAAACAATGTCAAACTCTGTGAGCAGGATTTGCCACTTTTCTAGCCTTCCTGTAGGCATTGGTTTTTGGAATATGTACTTTAGAGGGTCCAGCCTGGTTATGAGATATGTGGTATATGCCAACAAGTAATGTCTGAGCTTTGAGCGACCTAGGTTAAGGCACAACAAGTTCTTTCCAGCAAAGTGTATTTGGCTTCATACCCAGTAAATTTCTTGCTCAAATAGTAGATGGCTTGCTCTTTCTTCCCGGTAGCATCATGTTGCCCGAGGACACAACCAAAAGAATTCTCCAAGACCGTCAGGTACAAGAACAAAGGTCTTCCGGGCTTAGCAACACTGGCGGATTTGATAAATATTATTTGATCTTGTCAAAAGCTTCTTAGCATTAATCTGTCCATTTAATCGCCGCATCTTTCTTTAGCATCTTGAATATGGGCTCAAAGGTGGCCGTAAGTTGTGCGATGAACCGACTGATGTAGTTATTCATTCATAAACCCATTCAAAGTTTCATTCTCAAAGAGAATGAAATCAGATCCTTAACATTTCATTAAGTAACCTTTCATCAAGTAACGTTATTCATTCGTATTAGCAACATAAATCTTCAACGGTCAAACCAAAAATTTTAGAAACCGTAGCAACGTAAACTTTTACGCTTCTAAAGGAGTACGGTGTAATATTTTTCAAAAATATCATATGGATTTTTTCTACTCCAATTACGAGTCCTCGGGTGTAGAGTTCGGAGTTGCGGGCGCGTTATTGGTCCGAGAGGTAGATTCGACATGAGGTGAGTCTCCTTTCTAACCTTGTAAGAGGGAATTGTCCCCATATGTGTTCTATATGTTGTGTGTAATTATTTTGGGAGCTACGTGCGTACAAAGTGATGAGAGTCCGTACGTAGCGACTACCATGCCATGTCGGGTAGTGTTAGGGATCACAAGCATGCTTTACGTGCCTTATATGTATCCTTATGCGTACTTTGAAGTTACTTATTGTCTTTGAATTAGCCTAAAATTAGTGGAAATTTGTCTCTGAATCTATAGTGCATTAATCCTTGTTACAAGTATAGCCTCTATTGAGCTTATTGGTAAATTCGGTGTATATATATGTATATATGAGAGTCAGCACTCGAGTCGCAGGTATGATTCGTGAGCGGGGGAAGCTTTACGACTATTCAGTGTTTAGATATTTCCTTTATGATTCCGGTCAGTTGTCTATTCCTATGTGCGTATGACTATTTGGTACTGTTTCATGGACATTGATTTGACCGATATTTGGGGGAAAAGAAAGTGGAAATTGTTATTTACTTTCGGTGTTTACTTGGATTCATGTGCCTTACACGTATTTGTTATACACTGTCATACATGCCTACCGTTTCCATTATATCCTATTATATTCTACTATTGGACCTTAGTGAGTGTCAAGTCGACCTCTCGTCACTACTTCCTCGAGATTAGACGGGATACTCACTGGGTACATATTTATTTATATACTCATGTTGCACTTCTGTTCTTAACTGTATAGGTTCTGAGGCTGGTGCATCTGGTTATCAGACCGAAGCTAGATATTGACTGTAGCGGACCTGACTTCACGGCGAGTTGCTTCTCCTAACGATCCTCAACAACACCATTGTCACGACCCCAAATCCTAACAGGCCATGATGGCGCCTATCATGGAACTAGGCTAGCCAACCATCACCTTACTATGCGTTTGTTCAATTATACGAGTTCACAATTCAATAATAAGCATGCAATCATAGCATAAATAATGAAATTAATGTCTTAGCATTCCCATAGTAGCCTAAACAACCTCCCAAGAACTGGAGTCAATAGTCATGAGCATCTAAATAAATAAATTTAACTCTGCTAAATCTATAATATGTCTCTGAATCAAATTATAAAGCTAAATAAGGAAGGGAAGTGGAGAAGCTGCGGACGCTGGACAGCTACATCGAAATCCCGTGACTGCTGCTAACGAACAAGGCAGTTACTGCTCCAAATCGGTACCTGAATCTGTGCATAGAGGCATAAGGAGTCGTTATGAGTACGCCAACTCAGTAGTAATGAAAATAAATCACAGTATGAGAAATATAAAACACACAGTACAACTACACAATTTCACAACAGCCAGTAAAACACCAAGTCACCAGGTAGTATTCATCAAATACATAAGTTCGAAATCAGTTTCCAGAAATCCTTTGAAACAAGTGCAATATCAGTATATCTCAATAAAACTCTCAGTAAAAACCAGTTTGGAAACGAAGTAAATCATAGTTTGAAAATTCAGTAAAAATCTTCATAAAACTGCCCCTCGGGCCATAATCATTTCTCGTAACAATATCTTACAATATTAGCCCATCAGGCAACCTCACAATCACTCTGCCCATCAGGCAACCTCACAATTACTCTGCTCATCAGGAAACCTCACAATCACCCTGCCCATTAGGAAATCTCACAATCACTCTACCCACCAAGTATCCTCACAATCACTCATCATAAGCCCCCCGGGCATCACTCAATCGGTACCGGCACTCACTGGGGGTGTGTTACAGACTCCGGAGGGGATCCTACAGCCCAATCGCTATAATAAGTCATATCATGGCATAAATCACACACAATATAGCCCCGCAGTCTCACTCAGTCAGACACTCTCAATTTGCCCTTCAGGCCATAAATATACCGGGTTCTCGACCCAAAAACAGTGTTTCAATTTTAAGAATTAGTATCAAAATATTCTGAGTGTCAAAATAATTTCACAGGAAAAGACTGAGTGTAAAATAATAACGTATCAGTGAGGAAAATATAGTAAACACAACCCCCAAGGAGTAAACAAGTCGGCACCAGGCCCCAAACATGGCTTACATCCCAAAACATATCATAATATATGAATACTAATTAAGCAAAGGCTTACAAATCGGTTTCGCAACTCAATAGTCGCCTAAATAGGAAAGATGTTTCCAAAGTTTCCACCTTTTCATTTCAAAACTCGGGTAAGGGTGCATAGTCCGAGGTTTCATACCCTCAGGACAGGATTTAAAGACATTACTTATCTGAAAACTAGCTCGGAACTATTCCACAACACGCTTGCATCTCGAATCAACCTCTGAAGGCTCCAAATCTACCAAGTTCAAATTTTTTATCATCAATATGTGCTTAAGGAACAATTTCCATTCGAAAGATATCAAATTTAGCTCAAAAATTCGAAACCGGTCAAAACCTGACCCCTGGTCCTGCATCCCAAAACTCATAAAATTTTATACAAAAGTGTTCGTCGTCCTCTCACGAGTTCGTACATATAAAGAACACCAAAATCGGAGTTCGTTTGACCCCTCAAATCGACCCCTAAAGGTCTCATAATCTCAAGCCCTAAAACCCAATTTTTCTACTGAATTTTCATGAATTTACACTGGTTTTATGTTCTATAATCATCCATAATCGAGTTTTAATGATCAAAACACTTACCTCTATGAATAACAAGGATTTCTCTCTTCAAAATCGCCCCCAAGAGCTCTTTTCCGTACAACAATGGTGAAAAATAAGGTTTAAGTCGCGGAGGGTTTAATTATTTAACTGCCCAATTATTTGTTCATTGCGAACGCGGCCCCCTCCCTGCGTTCGCGAAGCGCAAAAGTCTCCAGGCCTCCATTACCCTACGCGAACAAACCAACTGAGTCGCGTTCGCGATGCACAACTTGGTCCACCTTCCGCGAATGTGGTCGCCCCTTCGCGATCTCGGAGGCCAAAGTCCCTGGGGTCCCCAATCTTCTTCGCGAACACATTCATTCAACCGCGAACACAGAGCTTCCTATACCTAGACCTACGTGTTCGCACTCGTCTCTCCGCGAACGCGAAGAACAAACCTGCAGCCTCCCCAGCTAACCCTTCGCGAACGCAGGACCCCACCCGGGAACGCGAAGCATGGTTTCTCTGCAACATCACACCAGCAAAAACAACATTTTCCTAAAGTCCAATTGAGTCCGTTAATCGCCCGAAATCAATCCTGAGCTCCTCGGGACCCCAAACAAACTTACTAACATATCCCATAACATCATTCAAACTTAGTTGCACTCTCAAAACACCAAAACTAACATCAAACACCAAATTCAAGCCTAAAAACTTTGATATTTCTAAAATCCACCAATGATGCCGAAACTATCCAAATCAACTCCGATTGACCTGAAATTTTATCCAAAATGACATTACGAACCTGTTCCAACTTCTGGAATTCCATTCCGGCTCCACTAACCTATTTTCCACTGGCAATCGAAAATCGCCAAAAACTAACTTTCGCCAATTCAAGCCTTATTCTACACCGGACATCACAAAATTATTCTGGACACACTCCTAAGTCCCAAATCACCTACGAAGCTATTTGAACCATAAAATTCGCATTCCGAGGTCATTTACCAATAAGTCAACTCTCAGTTGACTTTTCCCATTTTAAGGCTATTTTAAAGACTAAATGGCTAAATTCTCACCACAACCATTCAGATTCCGAGCCTACCAACTCTAACACATCAAGAACAGTATAATCAACCTATGACAAGTCAATTACAGTAATTTTTAATGCAAGTTCTACGTAACGACCGACCGGGTCGTTACATTCTCCCCCACTTAAACATACGTTCGTCCTCGAACGTGCCTAGAGTTGTTCCAAACACCACCAAAATTGTTGTGTAACCTACCATGCACATATTCGGAGGTGATTCCATGTCACCTTACCCCATATAGGTCTAATAGCACAACACAGTTGAAATTTCGAAGTCCGATCCTGACCCATAAACCTTAGAACTAAATTTCCACTTCTGAAATGATTTACAAGTTCTAATCCCACAACTATAAGTTGAAATAGTCTGAACACGCTGTATCAAGCCATATCCACAACAAAAGATGAAATCACATAATATACCGCATGACTCAACACTCATAGCGATGACTCCTAATCCCAATCGCTACTCAGAACAACCCAACACCGGTAAATAACCTCTTATCAAACAAAGCCTTGCTTTAACACCTTCATATGGTGCCGATGAAGAAAGAAACACGTAGAAACCAGCAACCATTCGTCCGCTTAACATCAATACCATCCAGAGCCATAACTTGTGCAATTCGTGCACTCAATAACAACATCTTAAGAGATCAATTCATAAAATAGAGAAGACTCACACGAGAGGACTATCCTGCCATTAACAAGTACCATCTCAACACCATGCTAAGAGCCTGGCACACATCGTAAGATCAAGACACACGAATCTGACACTAAGGGTCATACCTCTACATAACTTCGCTACAATGCGTGATCCTATCCAAACGCTGGTCTACATGAAATACTTCAAGCAACCTTGCTCAAAATCAATATCCATGCGCCATTCGACATCAAGTACTCAAAGTGCTTTGCCATAAACATAGGGAAATTGTACAATACCATGCCACACAACCTAGAAGAACATAACCAACACGTCTCAGTCCCGCAATACCCAATTACTTGCCTTACTCAAATCTCGCTATACTGCCAGATGGAACCGCACCATATGCACATTTAACCAACAATCAAAACTCCTCGCAATACCGAAAGGTAACTCATAGATCACTACAGAACACGAATAAGCTTAATGGAAATCGAATGGTACATCCCTCAACATTAGCAATTCGGAGTCACCAATTCCGACTCGGTGCAGACCACACACCCATACTGGCCTACCAATAACTCTAAGTCAACTCTGATCACCCACAACAGGTAGATAACTCTCCGAACGTTCATAATGACTGAATCATGACATATACTAACACCTGACTAGCTTTACTCGCATCCCCGTAGTTCACAACTACAAAAATAATTTGTTCATGAAAACTCCCAGTCTCAAAATCCATGAGGCGCACCAATTACCATATCTGATCCCAATTCCACTACTCAAATATTCACGCCCCTAATACTTTATCATTCCAAGAGGGATACCCCCATAATTCCTTTGTGTCACCAAGAAACCTTGAACACCAGTAGTCGATCCAACAACAGAGCGCCGTAACACCAATGATGCACCCTTACTCAAATGCATTGCCTTAAACACATTGTCCTTTATGAATGTATACTCTCATCCAGTCACCCAATAGTGGTATCCTTTACCTAATCATCTGAAACTTCCAGTTTTGACCTTCCTTCCAGAATTGAACCGTGACCTCACATATGCCACTCTCCACTATACACAAAATACCGCATACGCCATGCAATCCTATGATAAATATGAGAACTTCATGCTCCCTTCCTAGCCACAAACAACTACGTACCCAACTATCCAATAACTTTCTATTGATCCCATTTAGAAGCAAAATCACTATACATCACATGACCCTCACGCCAGTAGAAATATACATCTCCAACCGTGGTAGAAATCATCAAGAACTCCCGAATCACATTTGTACAACACCAAACTGCCAGGACTGAATCCTTCTAACTCAACCAAGCTACGCATGCCACAAAATTCTAAGAGAATTGCTAAGAAACACATGTAACAACTCATTACCTTATAAACACCCAAAGAACTAACCATATCCCTTATCATGCCGATCCGGCCTACTACTAAGCTGCCCTATTTATCCAAGTTCCTTCTGACTTACCTTCGAATTGATACTTCTTCTTGCCATAATACCGCAATTCTCAATCCCGACTCACCGCACGAAACCCGAGCATAAAAAAATAATACCGTCTAAGGCTCATAAGCCGCTGAATACTCCCTCAACTATCCCCAAATGCACCACGTTAGAAATACTTACCCTAAAGAGACTTCCTGCGAATTTAAAGTCATTACCTTCACTTTTCTGATACTGATGGATAGAATCCATGATAATACAAATACACCACAAGCCTTAACACCTTCCCCGTAAATCTCAATTCTAGCCCTTCTCACACCTTGAAGATCCTCGATCGCTACATATAACCTTGAATCCGTATGAACCATTCTCGAATGTCATTTACTCTATGCAATTTCAATTACCCTAACCAAGTAAACAGAACGGACTGACCCCGCTTGCAATCCACATACTAGGAAAGTAATCCACCCCCTTTGAAGCAATAAGCACACTCATACATTGCACGCTCTACACTTACCAGTACAACTCCATCATTCAATGAATTCCACTATCCGTAAAGTACATTACAACTTGGATCGAAGAAATTTCCATCACTCGAGTCATTCCTAGACTCCACCTCTGTAGGTCATAACTGATTCACCAATATACCTCGCACCGAAACCAGTACAACACATAATCGTGTAATCAACTTATCATCAACGGACTCCCCCACTTGGCTCAAAGCCAAGGATCAAGAAAAATAATAACTTACGATGCCCGCACATTATCACTGCCACCATACTGTGGTGAGGTTCAACTAAATCCTTCATAAGCTTATATGACCCAAATCGTCTAACACTCAAATCAAATGCAAATCTCGCACCCACCATTGTAATGATCATGCCAACTCCCACAAGCGATCTAAAATCAAATTACAACATACATCATCTACTGGTAGGAAAGAACTTGCTACAGATAAACATAAGGGTCACACACCTCAAGACAACCCGCAGGAAATACCCCTGCCTGCTTAACCTCAAAATGATATCTCCCTACATACTCCGAAAATCATAGCTATCATGCAATCATTATACCTTCCTACATTAGAACACAACCACTTCCTACCCTCAAGACATCCCATTAAGCGGTATAAGAACCTGAAGCTGATGGGAATACTAACACTGGGGTTGTGGTCAAGGAATCTTAAGCTTCTGGAAGCTCTACTCACACTCGTCTCACCACATGGATACCTTCACTGGACATCACGTGTCCCAAGAATGCTACTGAACTGAGCCAAAAATTTACACTTGGAGAACTTCGCACAAAACTTCTCCTCCCTATATCCTTGTGGTACCATCATCAAATGCCGAGCATGCTATCCCTGGCTACGTGAGTACGACAGGATGCCATCAGTAAATACAATAACAAAGGAGTGTAATCACTGCCTGAATACACCTCTAATCAAATACATGAATGCTACTGGAGCATTGGTCAGCTCAAAAGACATCACAGGAACTCAGAACATAACAGGAAAAACCACTTCACTCCACAATTAAACTACACGAGAGGCCCTTCAATACTCATAGCTCGAAGCCATATTCTAACTCCATACAGAAGTCAAATAATCAATGGTTCTTGCCACATCTCCCGCCAATTCATTTTGGTCATAATCAAATAACCTGAATACATCTAACTATCCGATCACACTCACCATGTAGTCATCTAATCAAAAAATTCCATCAATAAGGACAAAAACGGACATATAAGTCCCCCAACACATGTGCTCACCCAAATGAAATCTCAACACTCAAGCCACAGACAAAAATCCGGCCTCAAGCCCTTCCGACTGGCCCATTATCAACATGCTAACAATCAAATCTCACCCATGGAATTCATAAGCCGCCAAAGCATAACTGATACCAAGTGCTCGCATGCGCATTCGATCACATGAAAGAAATTCAAAGAGTTATGCTTTTGGCTGAATAAATGGATTCGCACGATAAGAATTCAAGAATGTGGAATGTTTCTTAAGGGTTCTGCAGCCTCTCGAAGATAAGTAGAGACGTCTCCGTACCAATCCGCAAGACTCTACTAAACCTGCTCATGACCGTTGAGTCCTATGTAACCTAGAGCTCTGATACTAACTTGTCACGACCCCAAATCCTAACAGGCCGTGATGACGCCTATCGTGGAACTAGGCTAGCCAACCATCACCTTACTACGCGTTTGTTCAATTATACGATTTCACAAGTCAATAATAAGCATGCAACCATAGCATAAATAATAAAATTAATGTCTTAGCGTTCCCATATTAGCCTAAACAACCTCCCAAGAACTGGAGTCAATAGTCATGAGCATCTAAGAATAAATAAATCTAACTCTGCTAAAACTATAATATATGTCTCTGAATCAAATGCTAAAGCTAAATAAGGAAGGGGAGTGGAGAAGCTGCGGACGCTGGACAGCTACCTCGAAATCCCGTGACTGGTGCTAACGAACAAGACAACTACTGCTCTAAATCGGTACCTGAATCTGTGCACAGAGGCACAGGGAGTCTTTATGAGTACGCCAACTCAGTAGTAATGAAAATAAATCACAGTCTGATAAATATAAAACACACAATAAAACTACACAATTTCACAACATCCAGTAAAACACCAAGTCACCGGGTAATATTAATCAAATACATAAGTTCGAAATCAGTTTCCAGAAATCCTTTGAAACAAGTGCAATATCAGTATATCTCAGTAAAATTCTCAGCAAAAACCAGTTTGGAAACGAAGTAAATCATAGTTTGAAAACTTAGTAAAAATCTTCATAAAACTTCCCCTCGGGCCATAATCATTTCTCGTAACAATATCTTACAGTATTAGCCCATCAGGCAACCTCACAATCACTCTGCCCATCAGGCATCCTCACAATCACTCATCATAAGCCCCACTGGCATCACTCAATCAGTACCGGCGCTCACTAGGGGTGTGTTACAGACTCCGGAGGAGCTCCTACAGCCCAAGCGCTATAATAAGCCACATCATGGCATAAATCACACACAATATATGCTCACAGCCTCACTCAGTCAGACACTCTCAATTTTCCCTTCAGGCCATAAATATACCGGGTTCTCGACCCAAAAACAATGTTTCATTTTCAAAAATTAGTATCAAAATACTCTGAGTGTCAAAACAATTTCATAGGAAAAGACTGAGTGTAAAATCATAGCATATCAGTGAGGAAAATATAGTAAACACAACCCCCAAGGGGTAAACAAGTCGGCACTAGGCCCCAAACATGGCTTACAACCCAAAACATATCATAATATATGAATACTAATTAAGCAAAGGCTTACAAATCGGTTTCGCAACTCAATAGTCGCCTAAATAGGAAAGATGTTTCCAAAGTTTCCACCTTTTCATTTCAAAACCCGTGAAAGGGTGCATAGTCCGGGGTTTCATACCCTCAGGACAGGATTTAAAGACATTACTTACCTGAAAACTAGCCCGGAACTATTCCACAACACACTTTCCTCTCGAATCAACCTCTCAAGGATCCAAATCTACCAAGTTCAGATTTGTTATCATCAATATGTGCTTAAGGAACAATTTCCAATCGAAAGATATCAAATTTAGCAAAAAAATCCGAAACCGGTCAAAATCCGACCCCCGGGCCCGCATCACAAAACTCAGAAATTTTTATACAAAAGTATTCTTCGTCCTCTCACGAGTCCGTACATATAAAAAATACCAAAATCGGAGTTTGTTTGACCTCTCAAATAGACCCCTAAAGGTCTCATAATCTCAAACCCTTAAATTGACCCCTAAAGGCACGATATATGCTTGTTATTTACTTGCAGGTTATCCGGCCAGAACAGCCAACCAGGAAGGAGAGGACCACTCCAGTTATCCAAAACAACCCCGTAAGACCTTCCAATTTTTCCCCACCTTGCGCCTTGCGTTCGTTCTTGTGAGACATCACGAAATATTTTGCCGATGATTCCGGAACTACATACGACCTGATTCCTGTGAACCATGGATATGTAGGCAGCTCAGAATCCAGGGTGCGGCCTAGTTTTACCCCACAGTTTCACTCTGGTCAAAATTGGCCATCATATCTTTACCCGACAACTCTTTCATCCCTCTCGGGTAAAGAGGGGCAACTGTTGATACCCAATTTTTTCTCAAATTATTTTCAAACTTGCATATAATATCTCAAAACTACTCTTTGCAATAATGAGCTTTTTCATACTTTTATTTAATTTATTTCCCTATCTATTTAACATTTCATATTTAAAATAATTCATAAATTATGCTCTAAATAATTTTAAAAATACTTCCTAGCTTAGTATATCAGTTGATCCAGCATCCAGATAAGAACTTCATTGATCTTATCCCGGTGGGGATTCACAATCAGCCGGCCTACTACGCCCATGTGGAAGAAGACGCAGATGGAAGGCCTTGGTTTCATGATATTAAGGAGTACTTGGCGGAGGGAGAGTACCCAGAGCTTGCAAACACTACTCAGAAGCGCACTCTTCGAAGGTTATCAAACAATTTCTTCCACAACGCAGGAATCCTGTACAGGAGGACTCCCAATCTGGGTTTGCTAAGATGTGTCGAGGCAAAGGAAGCAACGAAGTTGTTGGAGGAAATACATGCTAGTACATGCGGTCCTCATATGAACGAGTTTGTTCTAGCAAAAAAGATACTCTAAGCTGGTTATTTCTGGATGACCATGGAAATAGACTGCATCCAGTATGTTCGCAAATGCCATCGATGTTAGATACATGGGGATATGATAAAGGTACCTCCCAGTGAGCTTAATGCAACAAGCTCACCATGGCCGTTCGCCGCCTGGGGCATGAACGTTATTGGACCAATCGAGCCTGCAGCCTCCAATGGACACATGTTCATTCTGGTTGCCATTGACTATTTCACCAAATGGGTTGAAGCAACATCCTAAAAAGCAGTTACTAAGAAAGTGGTAGCCGACTTTGTCCGTGATCACATTATTTGCCGGTTTGGAGTTCCAGAGTCAATCATCACCGATAATGGTTCCAACCTAAACAGTGATTTGATGAGAGTAATGTGTGAAACCTTCAAGATCGAACAAAAGAATTCTACAGCATACAGACCTCAAATGAATGGAGCCGTTGAGGCTTCCAACAATAACATCAAGAAGATATTGAGAAAAATGATAGAAAAGCACAAACAATAGCATGAGAAATTATCATTTGCTCTGTTGGGGTATCGCACCACGGTTTGCACATCAACCGGAGCAACTCCTTACATGTTGGTATACAGTACAAAAGCCGTCATTCTTGCTGAAGTTGAGATCCCATCTTTGAGAATCATACAAGAATCTAAGCTGAGCGACGCAGAATGGGTAAGAAGCCGCTATGAGCAATTGGCCCTCATAGACAGAAAAATAATGAATGCGGTTTGTCATGGTCAGCTATATCAGAATAGAATGACCAGAGCCTTCAACAAGAAAGTCAAACCAAGATGATTCACACCGGGGCAGCTGGTGTTAAAGAAAATCTTTCCTCATCAAGACGAAGCAAAAGGGAAATTCTCTCCCAATTGGCAAGGCCCGTACATGGTTCACCGAGTGCTAACAGGAGGAGCACTCATACTGGCAGAAATGGATGAAGAAATTTGGCCTAAACCAATCAACTCAGACGCAGTCAAGCGCTACTATGTGTAATTGTTATGTTTATATCAATGTTGTAAATTGAACTAGGCCTGACCTGATTCCCGTTTAAGAGGGGATACGTAGGCAGCCCTATGGGTTCGATCACATTTTAATAAGATTTTCATTTCCCCCATTTATTTCCTGCATCGCATAAGGCTATCATTCTACCTCTCCTGCATTTTTTTCCTGCATCGCATAAGGCTATCATTCTGCCTTCCGAGGTTCCACGCTACCTCTCTCTGCATTCCACTTCATTACGCAAAGCTCCTTTCTACCTTTTTAAAGCACTCACCTTTCGTTATGTTATTTATTTACGCTTTCTTTCGGTCTAAGCTCTGCCCCTCTTTCTTTTCGCGAACCGCAAGACTAAGCTATGTCTTGTCCACATCATACTACGACATTCTTCATGGGCTGAAATATCGCCAACTTGTCCAAAGGCGTCATCGTTCAGAGGCACCATTTTCATGGCCCGAGAACATCATTTCATGGCCTAAGGATCTCTTTTATTCAACCTGCACATCATTATTCAAAGGCAAATGGTTCGGAGGCACCATCCTCATGGCCCGAGAACATCATTTCATAGCCTGCGAATCCCGCACCAAGCGGTTTATGGCCCAGGACATCATGGTCTAAGGACATCATCCTAATTGTCCGAAGACAGCATTCATAGTCCAATGGGAACCTGCATCATATTTATATTAGGCACGATATATGCTTGTTATTTACTTGCAGGTAATCCGACCGGAACAGCCAACCAGGCAGGAGCGGACCGCTCCAGTTATCCAAAACAACCCCGTAAGACCTTCCAATTTTGCCCCACCTTGCGCCTTGCGTCCGTTCTTGTGAGACATCACGAAATATTTCGCCGATGATTTCGGAACTACATACGTCCTGATTCCTGTGAAACCAGGGATATGTAGGCAGCTCAGAAGCCAGGGT